>WEIV01019295.1:109056-145354 GCA_013390005.1 Calyptomena viridis | reverse complement strand
GGGGGGGGGGGGGGGGGGAAGGCCTCCAGTTTTTATTCACTGTAAATGCCAAAAAAACCCACATACTGTAGATGGATGAAAAGCCATTAACTGCATATCTGTCAGCTTAGGCATAAACAACAGAGTGCAGAAAGGTGTAGCATTCCAGTTAGCAAGCACTTAGAAAAAACAACCCAACAAAATAAAAGCCTGTTTCAGAAAGCCACAAACCCTTGCCTTTTTCTGTCTTTCAGGGAAATCTGATACAAATTAATGACCCTCTCTAGCTGCTACACAAACCTATGCACACTTACTGACAAAGAAGTAACACGAACTTCAAGCAATGAAATGCCATCTGTTATCCAAAAAAATTCTGCTTAGCAAGGAAAGCACTTAATTGTTACTTATGGTCTTCACATGCATCAGTTTAGTCACATGGGGAGCAGAGGCAGCTGTGGTACAGTTACACTGTCATCATTTTCCCCCTTCTCTCCAGTTTGTGCCAAGTGTTACACTAATCTGAAGCACTCTATGTTATGAGCATAACATCAATAAAATAATGACTGCAGCCAGTAAAACATAAAGGAAGATACTAAACTGCTTCATATGCAAATATTTTTGATAGAAATTCTAGTACAGCAGTTTGTCATTTCTCAGTCTTATAGCCAGGAATTATTTAAAAGAGGGACTCTCAGGGAAGCTCTCAAGAATTTGACATCTTAACTAGCAAGCTTGTGAGTTGTATCATCATTCTCAGTATTTCAAATAATTTCTGAGTATTCTCTTTCAACCTTTTAATAGTTAAACCTGTAGTAGCACAGCCAGGTCTACAGCAATTAAAATACTGCATTTTCTCACTATATCTACTTATAAAACCTGAATATGGTATTCCACTTCCAAAATATGAGTAACAGGGCATGGCTGGTATTATAAAAAATTAATAATATTGCCAACCACTTGCCACTGCAATAAACTGTTCCTCTCTTTTCAGTTTACTGGCTAGTAACTATTTCAATCTAACTGATTGACCCTTAATAAAAAAAATGAGAATCATCGAGTTTGGATAAAGGGACAAAGGAAAAGTGTGTAAACTGGCATGCAATAAAGAAAAGAAAAACCAAGAAAACTGTACAAGTTCCAGTGCTCATCAGTAACAGGGATTTCACATCTGATATGAGGATTTAACATTTGAGGGGTTTGTTTGTCTAAGATACTTGTTTTGGGGGAAGGACTACAGGAATACCAAAGATCATCAATAAAGCTGAATGATTATACAGGAAACCCACCTCTTTCTTCTACTCACATACCTGTTTTTGTGCACTTTACATAAATTATCACTCACTATGTTCTTCATTTTCTGTGTGTCTGTTTTTTTTATCTTGGGGACCAAACTGCAGCAGTGCTTCAGCAGCTGTCATACAAAATCACATTTGAAGTATAGCTCTCATTAAATGTGTATCAGCAGGAAGCACTGAGCATTTAAATTTGGACACCTTGAGATGTCACTGCTGTGCTTATCCAATGACAGGGAATTCCATCTCCTCGTATCAAAGTGATCTTATCAGACCAACCAACTGTGATGCAGATACACTGTGTCACTGAATTAGCACAGAAGTGTCACAAAGGAATTTCTAAATTCAAATCAAAATAGAATTTTGATACTGGAAGGCAAATGTGCAGTTTGCCTGCAAAAATGAGGTGCTGTTAACTAAGCAAACGTGGGGGAAGTTTTAGATATCACTAAAACAACTCTATCCTGACTGTTCCAGACTGGGGGGTGTGCATATAAAACTGCATATATTGCTTTAATTACCAACCATCATACATGTGCAAGAGTAGGCTGGCACTTCTCAGTTCCACACCCAGCTTTGCAAACTTACTCTTTTTATGTCATTTCTGAGCAGTTTCAAACAGCTAAAAGATTGCTGAAAGACCACAGGTACAAAGTGCAGAGAAGACAGGAGGATTAAGGAGGGCTCATTAAATTATCATCAAGTTACACACACTCACACCTGAAGTTATATTTCACTGAAGCCCACACTACAGGGACACACTGATCTTTCTGCTGCCAGTGTAGTTCACAGCAAAGGGAAGTTCACTTGAGCTACAAAAAATATACAAAAGCCTATTGTTCAGGATCAGAAATCTACTTAAAATAAGGAAAGAGTGAAAGAAAAATGGTACAATACCTTCCTCTTGCTGGCTGCAATGACAGCAGGAAGCCATCGACTCTCTCTAGTGTCCATTAGCAGGAAAACAACATCATGAGCATCAATAAGTTCTTCAAGTTTAGCCACATCCTTCCGAGCCTGTGCCATGGTCACCTCTGAAAAGTTCACTGGGTGTCCTGGCATAGGGATGCTCATGTTGTAGCCTTCTGAGCTCTGGGGGAGGCACACAAATCTACAGGTTAAAGGGAGAACCTCAGGACTGAACAGATTATAACACTCAGTACAGAATTCTAGAGTATAAATTCAATGACTGTCTGGCAGAATGGCAGCTTTCTCCTTTACACCTCTCTGAGTTTATCTCAGCTGCTGTGTTGATCCAAAACAGGGCAGCTCAGTGCAAACACACTGCTTTGGGTCCTGAGTGCACACCAACCCTGCTCAGCTGACTCAGGTCTTACTAAGCCTAGAAAATCTCTACAAAAAGATAGCTGAATTGCTGCTAACCCCAGAGGTTACAAACATCACCACAAAGCCAGGCAGTCACATTTACATGTGATTATGATCAGGCTATTCAGCTTGTGTAAAAACATTGTCCTGGATTCCTCTGCAGCCACTTCACACATGATGTTAACAGGATGTAGGTTGTATTTCTGATATTGAACACTGACTCCATTACAGTAAGACATGTAAAGTATCACACACACTCTGCTCTTTATATTAAACTCCTTAATCTTGAATGATTTTCCTGTAATTCAACCAGCCATATGTGAACTTGATATAGAAGAAAAGCACTTTTGAGACTTGTTACTCCAGAGCTTGGCTGTCTGGAGACTTGCACTGTGCAGATGCTGAAAAGAGCATATTCCTGTTCCAACCATATTCCTCTTCCAACCCCGTATTTGGGCAAGGCTTACTGAGCAGAAAATATTGAGCCAAATAAGCATATACACAATGCATATACAATGCAAACAATTAACTCACTCCTTTGGAAATATGGTAGCACAATCTGTCAGCCATCTGCTGGAGGAGAAGAATGGATCTTCATATGTTACAGAAGAATAACCCTTGCCAAAGTCTCCCCTCCTGTCACTGCACTCTAAGCAACTAACAATTTAAAAGCCAAAATTTAAAAGTTGGATGAACTAGAGGTAAAATTACACAGAAAGAGAGGAAAGGAAGGCTGGTGGAATGTGCTTTTGTATAGACCAATTACACCCACCACTCATAAATCCAGGTGAGCCAAATAACCATAAGAGTGAATATACATTCTAAACATCATCAATATCCCTGAGGATAAAAAGATGCTTTCTTTTCTGTACTTGACTGTTGGAGTCCAAGACACTTGATTATTTAATATTTCTATAACTGAGTATCACCAAGTAACAGCTACACTAGGATGCAGCAAGGTTAAATAAAGCTCTTGGAAGTTGCAGAGGGTTTCTTCTGATTTGCTTAGCAAAGTTCTGAAAGTGAAATGTTTAGCTTTTTTTCATACTGGGGATCATAGTTTGATATTCAAATATTCACTGAATTACTACTTAGTAGCAATACTGCCTTTCACAAATGATAGTAATAAAATCAACACAGACAAAAAGAAGAACAAAAGCACAGACCACCCCTTGGCTCAAACTAAATGAACCTAAAAATGTTTAGAAATGATCTTCTGTAAAGCTTGTTCACAACACTGAGCAATGACACAACAATGTATGTTCCCCTGTTTACAACTCAGCATTACCAGGACTGGTAACACACTCAGGAGAATTTTAAATACTGAATTGCATAGAGGGTGTTCTTACTACACTGAGATACTGTTTGCCAGCTGAGCTTTGGGAACCATAGTTAAAAATTCTAAGACACTCCCAATTCCAAAACAAACCCTGTTTTATCAACAGCTGAGAGACTTTTATCACATGCCAAATGAGTCTAAAAAATTTTGTTCATGATGGAGGAAGCTGAGAATGTGTCTATTCTGAAATTATAGGACATATCGATTCCTCCTCAAATGAAGTTTGAAACCAAGAGAACTGCAATATTTATAAGGGTTTTTTTTTAAATCTACTCTTTTTTTCAGCACTGAAAATTAGGTGTGCCTGAACTTGTGCCCTCAGTAATGTTCATATGATGCACATCCCCAGAGTCAAAAAGGACAAAAGTGGCATTGGCAAGTTCTTCATTATAAACCTTCTAAAACAATATAAAAAACTCAGCCTTATCTTTTGTTCCCTTCATTTTGATAGCAAGTCATTACCACCAGCCTTCCAAAAGGAGGAGTACTTTGGTCAGAGGCCAACACTGATATCTTCTCTAAGCTGTTATAAACTACCTCCCTTTTCCCAAAGTTAAATGTTATTTTCTTCTAATGCAGAAAATCAATTTAATTCTGATTGCAAATTTGGAGTGTAAAACATAATAGGAAATCTCAATAATACATTTATTAATACCTTCAAGACCTGCTCCCATAGTAGATGACTAATATGTCTGACCTCACATTTAGGAGCAGAGTGGGAAAATACAGTATTAAAAGCTGGCACTACCCAAAGTTCCTCAGGACCTACAGACAGGAAAAAGTCCTACTTCACCATCAATGAGCTACAAGATATGAAATATAATTAAGGGTCTTCTGAATTATTACAAATATTTGCCTCAATAAAATTTAATAGGTAGAGAGTGCTTGAAGATCTGTCACTAACCAACATATCACCTGCACAATGACTTTCCCCGCTCATAATAATGTTTAATTACTACCACTTGGAATAGCTATTTAAAGTCACTGGTTTTCTTCCACAGAACATATGAACATGATATAAATACTAATCTTACCACTCCAGGGAAGATTTTCTGTAGCCTGTCTGCTGCTGCCAGAGCCTTAGGCTTCCCCCCACTCAGACAGTCTTCAAACTCGTAGAGCGGCTGCCGCACGGGGTTGGAGTAGGAGATCTTTGCATTGTCCACAAATGTGATCTTCCTGACTCCCCAGCCCTGAAGGAGAAAGGAGTTCAAATAATGACAAGCACAAGAGAAATACTTTTGAGTAATGCCAGAAACTCGACAGCAGTTTTGTCCAATTTTATCAGAAAATCAAGCGACCAAAGCTTTTGGTGCTCGTGCTTGAACAAAATCAAAGAGCAGAAAATTTGGTCTGTCCAAACGAGTCATTAAACAGTAATTCCTCAAAACCCTACTGAATGCAGTAGAAAAGTAATTATCAGCACAGTTAGTTACTTTGAGTGCTTCACTGTAAATCTGATCTTACTGGCTCATTAGTTTATTACAGAATTTTCTGTTCAATCTTTTTTAACATAAAAGCAAAACAAAGTACTATTCTGCCAAGGTTCTCTTACTACATACTATTCTACTGTTATTTGCTATAGGTCTTATCTCTTCCTGCAATTTATAGTATCAACTAATATGCATTATGTGTATTTTGATGCAGAGGAATATACAGCTTTTATGTGTCATGGCAGCTGGACAAAAATAAAGGAAATATAGAATTTATATATATATAGAAACAGCAGATTATTTTTAAGATTAACTCAGGACTTACCATCAAGGTCCTTGCAACACTACAACCCAGTGTACCAGCTCCTAGCAGCAGACACTTGGCAGACACAATCTTTTCCAAATCCAGAGTAGGCACCAACCGCCAGCACATCAATTTCAAATTCAGATCCACAGATGATTCTGCTAACCTAGACCATGAAATAAAGAGCAACACACTTCTGAATGCTTTAATGTTTCTCCAACAAAGCCATTACTTGTATTTCAACTGAAGTTCATTTTTATTTTTGGTTCTAAAGGAAAGAATTTAATAATTTAGCACATAGGTAATATGAAAACCAAAGTCTTCCAAGCCTAATTCCACCTACTAACAAGATGCATACCAAGGAGATAAGAAAAGGTTTTTCTATGCAGCTTATTGTCCTGTGACACATGCAGTGTGTTCTTGAGGGTCCTAACCATAGAGTTTTAATAAGTCTGCCCATCAGACACACATGCAAAATACACACAGAGTTCCTGATACTCAGTTTCCTTGGAATCTCCTATTGTACCCAATGTGTTGGCCCATAACATTCTTAGAAAAGCTGTGACTGCACTGCTTGAAAACAGAAGAGCAAATCACTACTGAAAGAAGAGTAGAAAGCTAGTGGAAGTTTAAAAGAAATAGTTTGTAGATATTTGAAAAGATGGTTATTAACCAGGAAATTTTGCTAGGAAGGTGTTCTCTCAAAAGCTTGGATATATTGAAAAGGTGTCAGCTGACCACTCTGGACTTGCTGTAAAAACCTACTAAGGCCACACACTTCCTTTGGAATTGGAACAGGTCTCTAAGGCCTTCTGAAAAAGGTAACAATCCAAAATTAAAATTTTAGTAACAAAATTGATGCAAGCATGAAAATAATAATAATGTCTCAGCCAAGACTCCTGTTAAGCTGAGTAGCAAAACACAGATCACTTGTCCATGAACTTTTGTTTCTTTTTTAAACTGGTTTCCTGTATTCAGTTACACCTGCCCTTAACATGAAATATTACACTTGTCCCCTAAAGAATGTGGTCAGTTCTTTGTGGAAGTTTTAGAAAGAAAATGAGGTAGGAAATCCATGTTTTATATTTGTCAGAACACAGGGTGTTAAAACTCATCCATCAGGTCATCACAGCTCTCAGATTCCTGAAAGTTTCATTCCCTTCTACATCATAAACCAAACCTTCCCAGCATCCAGTAAATTATTTGTTCAACAGGAATTTAAGTGGCATCTGCCAAGGCTGGCACATTACCAACATCCTCAGTGGGAATTAACAGAAGTGAGAATGCAGAAAAATAAAGATCAAGTCACATTCACCTAAAGAATCAAGAGCCCTGAGATGAACCTTCTCAAATGTCTATGAACATACTGAGAACTGCCACAACTGCAAGACAAAAATGGCTTTTTTTGATGGTTAAAATGGCAACTTAAATCCTTAGACCACCACACTCCTACAGTGTTTCCAAGCCCAGAACAGAGGGCAGTGAAGATGAGCCACCAGGCTCTGGAACTCAACTCTTTTCCACCTATTACATGCAGAATGATAAAATTACTAAGGTCATGTTTCCTGAGCTCTCTCCCATCACACTAACAACTCCCAAAGGCTGAACTTTTCTCCATGCTTATCATTAACAACCTGCAGGTTCCAGAGCTCAATGAAAACCACAGGCCTGTACCACTATGACCTGCATTTCACTCAGTTTTAAATAAAATGCATTTGAAATTTCAAGACAGAGTCAAAAATTGCATCTATTTTCTGCTGCAGGCAGTGGATTGTTCTATCAGGTCCTTATCTCCAACAGAACTGCCCAAACAATATAGAGAATATATTATTTATATTCTTACCTAGGAGCCCTTGTATTTCACATTTCATCTTGTTATGGACTGAGCCCAAGGAAAGAAAACTACAGAAATTTAGGAGGTAATGAACAAACCTTTTTGGATCCATGCATTCACTGAGATTCACCATCCTTGGACCCATGCCACCCTTTTGGTTTTTCTCCCATCCAACAGCTTTTGGACAATCTGTTTGACATAGAGGGAAAAAACAAGGGAAAAAAAGGAAAATCTTAATATCATGGGATTAAAAAAAGACATTTTAGTGGATTTAACACTGTTGGAAGTGTCCTGTATTCAGCTTCCTTCAGACCTAGGACAGAGATGGCACCATTCACCATCAAGCCACCACATCTTTAAATGTCAAGCTCAGTAAATTCAGAATTCAGTAAGTTTTGCAAAGTTCAATCATTGCTTTATGTTCCCTAGATCCCATCTGTAAATTCAGTAGAGAATTATATATCCTAATTATATAATAATTAAACAATTTACAACAGTGACACGTAAAGCATTCAGAATTTTTTGTATGAGGTACAGAAATTTTGTGATACTGTCCTGCAACTCTGAAATTATGCTGTAAAATTACAAATATATTGCTTTAAAATACATCTGGATACATCACTATTGAAGAAACAATATTGGGATTGAAGAAACAGTTTCACTCTGCTGCAGGCTTTTACCATCTTAGAAATACACACAAAGTTTGCATATAATAGTGGATTTGTGATGCATTTTTTCTACCTGAGGGAGTGTACACAAATTTAACAAGGAAAAAAAAGACTAATAGCCTGGGCTTTTTGTATTTCATAGGATACCAGAAGGACTTTTATTGTTTTTAAATTAGAAACACAATTAAAGGAGGAAAAAATTAGAATATGCTCTCTTCTTTCCTTATTGAAAAAGGAACCATTTCCTTTATAAACATTTAACAAAAACTCAAACATTTTAAAACCTCTTTGATTTGCAAAAGCAATGATTTTGTAGTAATAATTTATGTTTCCATCTCTGCAGCGATTGAGGAGGGAGGAAAAAAAGGAGACTTTGTTTTAAATGGATTACCTGGGCCAAGGGGTCTCTCTGGAAGTTTTATTTCAAAGATAATACTGTGTGTTATGTCCCTCACCCCTTGCATGGTCCTGTCTCTGAAGCAAAGCACTTCAACTGTCTGGAGAATGTTGCCCCTGCCATTTAAAAGAAAGAAAAAAGATAAATAGAGACAGACATGCAACTTTTTTAATAGGAAGGTGACTCTTTTTAAACACCATTTTATACAGGTTTAGTCCCTTGCAGATTCTGAACAAGGCTTTTTCTCTTAGTAGAGAACAGTTGTTCTTATCAAGTATGGAAATAGAAAGGATTTCTTAGGATAGGAAAATAACTAGTTTGTTGTGAAACAGCTCTATGCAATGACAGTGACAACCTGTTCCCTGTCATTTATATGACACTGCTGGAAAAACTGCATTATTGGGAGGAACAAAACCAAGGGAACACTAGAGGACACATGAGGGGACATGATGGACTCTGCTGTGCCACAAACAAGAACCTCTTAGTTCTCAATTTGTATCATTTTTCCTCCTTATGATTCAACCCCCCAAATCAAACAATTACAACTTTAGTGTCTAAACCCCTCTGAATTCCAAGAATGTGTAAAGCTCTCTGACAAATCCTTGTACATTGGCAGCCCAGAAAACACACCCAGCCCAGCACTTCTTCTCCAGTGCTTTGGAATCACATGTAACAGGCAAAACTATGGAAGTACAACTTAATTAGTTTTGTTACAGCATCCTGAATTTATTTGATACTTTGGATTTTACTTCTTTTCCAAAAACCAGTTTTAATTGATACTTTTTTTCCCCAAGAAACAGAGTATAAAACTGTGTCCTGTCTTCCCATCTTCTGCCAAACAAAAAAATTCAAGATGGTACATTAAGAAAACCTAAGAATATCTGATTTTGAAAATTTAGGTCTACTATTACCTGACACTAATTAATGATATAAATTCATGGAATATTTTAAAGAAGATTTGAAACAACTAGAGGGGACTGGCAGGGTCTGAAGCAGGTATTTCCATGCATTCAGGTGAGGATTAGGATTAGTAGGAACTTGTGACTGACCAGTGAAAAACAGAATAATGCATAAAATGAGAATCACTCAAGGTGAGTCATGTCAAGGGTAACAGCAAAATCTCAGGTGGGTGATACAAGTAAAGTGCAATGGAGAGAAAAATGCCTAATTTGATATCAATCAAGAAATAATCTTTGTGGGAAAGAATAAAATAGATACCATTTGTGGGCTGCCAGGATCAGGAAATTTCTCAGTGGCCATCCTGGATAGTGGGATAAATTACATGGATCATAAACTCCAACTGTCACCTGCAAATAAAATTGCTCTGCATGAGAAGTCATCTAATCATACTAATGTTCAGTCCACAGGAAAAGTTAACTGGCATTTTTAATGTAAAAGTCTGGACAGGGAAGGCCTACACGCACATTTTGCATATTTACAAATATTTAATACAAGGTCAAATTAGATTCCAGGCAAGCATTTGCCACAGCTTTGAGATTTATTCAGTTTGGCCTCTTTATAGATCTTCACTTTTCACTGCATTACCTTCCTTAAAAACACCTTCATGAGAGAAGCCCAGCAACTGAAGCCTGGCTCTCAAAATAAAATGCTGTATTGATTTGGGAATGATCAAAAAGCAAAGAGGCACAGGCCAGCAAGACAACAAATCCAAGGAAAAACAGCATAAAAATCACCTGTAAAGCCAACATCCAAGATATGAGCACTGTGCCCAGCTCAGTAATACAGACATTTTTCAAACCATTAACAAATTAAACACTTGTAGTTTATAAGAAGATAGAAAATTCTCATTACCTTTCCCCCTTGGCCTTGGAAGAAACCATCCCACTTTTTTAGTAGAGATATCACAACAGAATTATCATGATACTTGATTAAAAAATAAGGCAGGGCTGTAACCCCCTCTTTCTGGCAAAGTTCATCATATGCTTTCTGAAGTGCTTGGACCTAAAAGCAAAAAGACAACTGTAACCAAGAGTTTTAACCACAGCAAGAGAGAAAAACTGAAGTTGCTAAAACACCATTTGTCAATATAAATTCCAACAGGAGCAATATTATCACTGCCACAAACTGATCTACCAACAAAAATTAAACCAAGATAAAAATCCCATTGTGGTAGTCACAGGAACTTTAGATATATTTTTAAATCTGTCCCTCTACTATTAGGGGAAAACCCAGAGTCTTCATTTATTTCATTAGATGCATTTTCAGTTGAAACTCTGTCTTTAGACCACGACAGGTTTTTACACACTATTAATACAGAACTAAGGACTTTTCTGAGAAGAGAACTAAGCACTTTTCACTGAAAAAAAACCCCCAAATTGTTTCTCATTTATTATGACATCATTCAAAAGCCATTCAAAGTTTTGCACTAAATTTTGTCAAAGCAAAAAGGCCCAAGTGGGCAAATTGAATTTTTTTGTCTCTTTTTCCACTGTAATATGAAAGAAACTAAAGAATTGGTTAATTTTTCTCCTAAAAATATAAACCAATTTTAATATTTTTTCTTGTCCAATCCTGCATTTTATTAACAATTTGTAATTTTAATGACATGGCTCTCCCAGAGTTGCCCCTTTATAAAAGATTCTTCTAAAATGAGTTTCAAATCCACAGCTATATATTCATTAATTTCATATGCACCTCTTCAGGAATTGTTTGTTATATCTGCATCTAAACTGAGAGATCTTATACAATAATGAGAAAAGAGGTAAACAAAAAACCCACATGGAAATAAGGAAAGTGAAGATTCCAAAAAAAATTCGATTCCCAAATTAATTTAGTATGTGCTAACAAACCACATTAAGTTTTACAGCTCACAATACTTCTTAATAGTATTCAGTATTTTGAATACCTGATTTAATGAGAATTTGTCACCCAGACACACTGGTTTCTGAATTATATGTATTCCATCAGGGAAGCAGAGAGCAGGGTAACAAAACCAGTAGTAGAAATGATACTTTTTTAAATCCTAGGGAAAAATAAATGGTAGAATTAGATAATAAAGATATGCATCAAAGTAAATGATCATTTGGAATACTAATCACAATTGATGGTTGGTGGTAGCAACCACAGGGATCACAGCTCTACCTCACAAGGCACTGTGTCATGATTTCAGAAAATCAAAAAATATCACAAGACTTCCCTTCTCTGGACATGTTTTTATTTAAGATTTAAACAGACAATGTGTGTACAATCCTCTAGTTTCTGTTTTACTAAAACTTTCAGTCTGCTCAACATTAAACTGTTGCTCTACTTTTACTAATATCTATAAGGTCATCAGGCAATCTTACACATTTGAGAAAACAATGAACTGGCACCAGCCTTTTATAAAGAATACATCCTAAAATACTTGATAACTCTACATCAAAGTGCCTTATTAGGTTTTTTAAGAATGTTTTCAGACATTTTAATGTGTCTGAGAGTGATCTTGGCAACACTGATACGTTAATACCAATAACAGTAAAGAGAAACTACATTTCCACTACAATGTTCTAAATATGAGAAACATGAACTCTACTCACTGCAAATGTCAGCAGCAGGAACCTGTTCAAGAGCATTGGGTTTTCAAGAGCAGCTCCAGATTTTATTGATTCCCATATCTGTCATTGATTGTGGGGACAAGAAGGAAGAGAAAAGTCTGAGAAACAACCAAGAGAAAATAAGAATGGCTACAAAAATCTTCCAGCTACCTTTAGGTATGGGAATGAACATTCCCAGTAACACACTGTGCTCTTTTCCTAACTGATCTCACCCACACTTCACCCTGTGCTAGAGGGATTTTAAAGGTAAGACACTGGAACACAAAAAAATCATAGTCTTGAGTAAAGTTATGCTTGAAAACTTTGCTACTTAAGGTCAACATGCAAAAAATCTGAATAAAGTAATCAAAGTGAAGTGACTCAAAGAGTAAAACACTGCCTGAAGTTTGAATTTCAATTCTCATCAATTAATCATCATTAAATTTAGCTGGTTACAGGGCAAGCAGTCCAGCTTCTGGGTGTCAAGACAAATTGGCAGCTCCTGTTAAGCTTAAAATGTGGCCTAGTAAAACACTAAATGAAGTTCTCCAAGTCTCTTGTAAAGAACAGTAAAGAGCAAACATCCAACTATTCCTTCCAGAGCAAGTTAAATCCTGAGGGAGTATCTCCAATATTTGGGGCAGAGAGTGTAAAGCACTTTAAGTGCTAGAAAAGCTTTGGAAAGAAGCTGTGATTTGATTTTTAATCTTACCTCATTTGCTTCTTTTTCCAGAAGTGATTTCTTATCACAGGATTTGAAAGTCTCAAAAGTGTTGGTGTTATACAGTGTTCCAAAAGCAGGACAGCAACGTGCTGGTATGGAAGCATTCCTGAATAAAGGAAAGAAACCTCTGGGAATTGGGCACTAACACTTTTAACACAATCAATTATAAACTATAATCAATTATGAACTAGCCATAAATGTGATTTTCACTGAGAAAAAATAATTCAGACTGAACTTAGATGTCAATATTGCACTCACACAGAGTTATGCAGTTAAAATTTTAGGTTTAAAACACATCCCAAAGGAAGCCTAAACCAGACAAAAGATTAAGAAGCTTCTAGATTTTGTAACATCAGCTTCAAAAGCTCCTGTTTGCAAATTTAGTATTTTTTTTTGGGATAAACTAGGTGAAAACCCTACAATGTTCCTTTAATTTACAGATTTCATGGACTCCTTTTTAAAACTGTTCTCCCAAACTGATGTTTCTGACCAATGATAAAACTCAAATACAGCAAATGTTTAAGTTACATCACAAATACACATGATATAGTTTTCAAAAAATTTGAAAGCTAAAAGGGAGTTCCTCACATCATCTAAACTGATTGTCTAAAATACAGAAAATTACTACAGTGGAAGGAATAATTAAACACTACATAAATGGACCTTGCATAATTTTATTTTTGTCCCAACAGTGGGGAGCTCAAACTCCATGGTACCATCCCTTTTTTCCTAACCTGAAATTCCTGTTTCCAATGGCACAGCTTTCTTCCAATTGCACTTTGCTCCAGAAGCTTTCAGTGCTGTACCTAAAAGTTCTTACACAAGAATTCCTGGGATAATCTGGCCTAAGAAATTGCCTCAAAAAGCACAAAGCCTCACCAAGCTCAAAACATCCTCCCCAAGCAAGGCAGAGAAAGTCACTTCTATGATTTACAACTCTGCAATTCACCAATTTAAAACAAACAAGACAGTAACTATGAAAACATCTGTTCCTGTGTTAGTTGTACTAATTTAGGCATTCCCTGGAAATTAAAACCATGTGGAAAAAATTTTCCCTCTCATCTCATTTTCACTGAGCAGCTTTGATTTACCTTTCTCTCTGGGGTAAAGGCAACAGTGCAAAATTCCAGTCATAAAAGTCAAATACTTTGGAAGAGATTACAATGTTACAACCCAGGATTGTAAAAACTATTTTGAGATCCTAATTAATAAAGATATAAGGGAAAATCTGAGCAGAAGTTAGATGACTAAAATAGCTTTTACACAGAAGAGCTGAAGAAATGGGAAAAGTGGTATTTTATAACCATATATTCAAACAGTGAGTGAATTAGAGACTTACCAGCACATTTTAAACTTGGTCCTTCAGATGAATATCCTACTTCAGACAAAAGGAGTTAATGTTTGTGCCTCACAGCAGCCTCTCCACTGCTATAAAGTTCATGAAAATGTGTATTTATGGTCAGGTAGAGTTGGTCCAAGTAATATTATGCATTAATGTGCTACTGTTAAGCAAAGAAAGTGCCTTCACACAGGAATTAAGGTAAACCACAGTCTGTACTTACATATCAAAGGCACTAAACTCCAATGTCAAACGAGCTGGCAAACCCAAAGGATCACCTGGACAAAAAGCAGCAACATGCTTCTTTTAAACTAAAATACATAGATTAATTGCCCTTTTTTTTGTTCATGTAAGTTAGAAATTACCCACACCAGAATCCACAGCTCATTCAGCCATATCTTCTAACGTGGGAGAAACCCAAAGCAGTGAGGAAGGGCTGAGTTTCCACCTACCATTGTAGTAGTATCCCTTGATAACTTTGGGGGTCTCATCCAGTCTGTACTCATTGAGTTTCTTCTGGGTCAGCTCGTGCCAGAATCCTGCATCCAAGGCACTACTGAAGGGAGCAAACTGCAGCTTGGACATTGCAGGATCTACAGGGTGCTGCCCCTTCCCCCCAGCAGTGGCCATGGTTTCAGCTGCTGCTCACTGGCACACAGGGTTCTGGAAGAGCAGATATGCCTGGTGAGGATTTACTCAATAGATACTATCACCTGTGACTACTCACAGCTACTTTTTAATGCATTTTGTTGGGTTAAAGGGAAGACAGCATTGGATTGTCTAAGATAAGCACAGATGCTGCAAAGAAATTTGTTACACATTAAAAGTAAGACTTGAAAAGCTCAGTTTTAAAACTCCCCCCAAAGACATGAATGAAGGCTCATAACTCTTAGCTCAACACACCATCTACCAAGTAACTGCTGCTTTCCAAGGCCAGAAGGAAAATCAACAGCTATTGATCCACATTTTGTTCCAATGCTTATCAAATCAACCACCTGAACCCAAATCATCTTGAAATGACCCCTTCAACTAAATATATTTTAAAGGCTATTTTTTTAGCTTGCATAATACAATCCTATGCAATTGTCTTTTGTAACTGATCCTTCACAGTACCCCAGTTACCTTTACACATGAATCAGTGGCAGGATTTAGGATTTCCAGCAGGAAAGTCCAAATAAAGTTCCCAACACAGTCATGTTCTCTGACCCCAGTGAACACAACTCCAGTTTTGCTGTAATGTAGCTTGAGTTGAACTGAACAGTTCCCAGTTTACTGTCCTGTGAAGTCACTTGTGCAAAAGAACAGAGCTGACATGCCTTTCTTTCAGGGCACTTGGAACAGAGGGAAGGCAATGAGGCAATTTCTTAATAACTGCCAAATATCTAACTTGGAGTGAAAGACAGTTATGCTTTTCCTTACACAACACTTCCTCATGCAGAGTCTTCACTGTAATCCAGCCTCCTACATCCAGTTTATGCAGCTTCTCTCCTTTTACTGTAACTGCTTTCTTTACTTACTGCTAAGTTGTGGAATGTGATTTTTTGGGTGTAGGTGTCAGATTGTCTGTATTTTTCTTGGTAAATGTTTCAGCTGTCATGATTTCTTGCTATAACTGGCATATTGCAAATAGAACATTTTGTCTTCTCCCCCCCACCTTTATTTTTAATTTCCACAATTTTTAACAGCAGCTGGAATTTGTGGCAGTGTGAACTCTGATAGTCTATCCTTTTTTATTAACACTAAAACCCCCAATTTCTTGAAACATTGCAAGAAACATAAGCAGCACAACTAACTGCATGGAACTTTCTCACCATTTTCACAGGCTTCTTTTTCTGTGAGTATAAGAAGTAACACATATTAGCAAACATGTAACTTTTAGTGACACATAGGTTTTAAGCCTTACAAATTCTTTTGCTTGCAACTAAATATCACAGAAAGCTTTTAAAAAACAGGCAAAGAACCATTTGTCATATAGATGTTAGGAATAGGAGTCAGATTACAGGGTACTTGATGCCAAGGCTTCCATAACAAAACTTCTACTCAAAGGTTCAACAGTTGCCTACTCAATCTGAATCCATTAAATCCCCTATTCCCTTTTCCAGCAACAAGATAGAGTTGTTACTTTCCTTGCCAGACAATCTATTGTAACTAATAATTTTGAGTTTTCTTTGAGGCTCTTTTCGACTTTTCGAACAGGTAAAGTTTTCATTTTCCTTCCCCCCATAATTATGTGACACACCCAACACTAAAGTGTCTTGTCAAACATTTTCCATGGCCAAGAAGCCAGTGATTGTACCTAGAATTACATGAGTAACACACATTGAGAACAGCAGCCTAAAAGCATCCACTTGGAATGAATTTTAACACCCTCCTTATTTTCATTATTACAGCACCTAAAGAGTCATTGTACAACTGAAGGAATTAAACCAGGGCACCTCACTATGTGATGCACATGCAACCACCTCTGATGTATTCACACTCCTGAGAATATTCCTTAATGCACCTGGATATAAATATTCACTTCAATGCCTTCTTCATGCAATATCACCAAACCTGAGTAAATTTGTGCACCAAGTTTTAGAACACTGAACTAAAAGATGGCATTTATACATTTTGTGGCACTTGCATACAGAAATTCATGTACTGCCTCTGGAAGAATATAAAACATAAAGAGAAGAAAATAAATCCAAAATTTTACATGTGGAACAAACCTCGAGTTTCAAAAGGGTAGCTGAAAAATGTGCTTCAGGTGAAAAGATTTACCAACATGCCTTAGATAACCTGCCAGTCCCAGGACCTGGGAGTATTTAGCCCAAAATACAGATACACAATGATCAGTCTGAGTTGCAGCACTTGTTCTTAAACGTGCAGGCACTTAAAACTGACTTTATGGAGGAATACATTAAGTGAAAAACACATTAAGGCTTTTACTAATATTGGTCTTTACCTTGACAGCCGTAATTAATTTGTTGTAAAAACGTGATTAGCAGTTTGGCAGCATTTAAAACTACCACGACGCCACTGCTTGTAAACCAAATTCACAGAGTCCTCTAAAACGCGCAGCTTTTTGTACAAAACTTTGCATTCCGCACGCCAAGGGTGGGCACGGGGACGGTGCCAAGGGAGGGCACTGGGCCCCGAATTACTCCCGGAAAATTGTCACACGCCCGTTATCGAGCCTGTCTGGGGACAGAGAACTGACTCTGCCCGCTGCCCAAGGCCGGCACGGACACACGAAAGGGCCGCTCGTCCCGCACACCCGCACCCCGAGCACACCGGGACGGGACCGGCACGGGACCGCACACCGACATGGGACTGGCCCGGCNGGGGGGTGGGAGGGGCGTACCTGAGGAGGGGCTGGTCCCGCCCTCGGTGCCCATCCTTGTCACCGTCCCGATTCCCATCCCCATCCCCATCTCCATCCCTATCACCATCCCGATCCCCATCGCGATCCCCATCCCGATCCCCATCTCCGTCCCGCTCTCCGTCCCGCTCCCGTTGGTGTCGTACGAGCCGTGAGGGCGCAGGGCGGGTCCCGAGGCCGTGCGCCCGGTTCATGTCCCTCTCCCACACCCCCGCTAAAGGCCGCCGGTCACAGGCTGGCGGGAGGCCCGGACAAGGGTCTGGAGCACAAGGCGTGGGCCGGGGAGGGCTGGGGTTTAGTGGCGGTCTCTGGTAGGTGCTCTGAAGTGGAGAAGGTGAGGGCAATTCATCTGAGAGATGCGCGGCAAAAAGTGGGAAGGAAAAGGACGTGTCAAAACAAGGAAAATTCCTCGCGATCGTATAGAGGTTTTGCCCCATGTGGCTGGTTAACCACTGGAATGTGTTTCCAGGGAGACTTTGTAACCTCCATCCTTGAGGACGTGACTGAGCACCTTGATCTGACTTTGGTGTTGGCTGTGCTTTGAGCCTGAGATGGCACCAGCAGTGCCTTCCAGCCTGAAGTTTTTAATGCGTATATATTGGTTTTTTTGTTGTTTGGTTTTTTTTTTTTTTCAGCTCTAGAATACAAACCAAAACGTTTTCTACAAAATAAGCATTACCTCTCTAGGTAAGTTATGTCATTTAACTATCAGGAGAACACGTTTGCCAGAGCTGCTTTGCTTTATTTTTTTTTGGTTTAGCACATGATACTGCAGTAATACTCATATTGCAGGAACCTTGCTGTAGAACATGGGCCAAACAGATCCTGCAGGAATTTCACAAATAAATTGAAATAAACTTGGGAGTTTATTATAGGTGCTATACCTTGTATCCAGCTGCATCACATCAGTAAAATTCTACAATTCCTCATTTCACTCACTTTATTAGTTTTGGTAATGCTTTTACTCTAGGGGACACTTACAGCCCAGTTCTGGAGTTTATTTCCCCAAGGCTGAAAAGGATTTTATTTTATCACTTTCTGGCCTTTGTATTTTTTTTTATTTTTTTTTTTACATGAAATTAAAGAGAATATTGATGGCATCCCATCAAAATAGCTGGAATGTTGTTCCCAGTCCACAGATCTATAACCTAGCTTAGATTTGTATTCTTTGAGCAGTTTGCTAACGTGCTTTATGAAACAGCTGCCAGCACATAACAAAGGTCATGAGAAATGACAGCAGAGGGACACTCTTCTGTGATTCCACATCCCTGTCTTACCTCCAAGAAACATGTTGTGCCTGAAATCAGAACCCAGGAGTTGTAGCTTCAGGGAAATGGGAGATACATGTGGGATTGCAGTCTTGGACTGTGGTTTATTAGCCAGACCAGCTGATCTGGGAGAGAAACTTGAGATTTGCACATGAAACTGCTCATGTGTGTGAGCACAACACTGAAGTCTTATAGTGGGAGAGAAAGAGGCAGCTCCAAAAACCTCTTTGTGCCTGGGAAAGTGGCTTTAACCAACTAGAAGACAGGTTCTTTAAAAACAAGGAGCAAATCTGTTGGATGTTATTGGCACATATTTCCATAGGTAAGAGTTTCAATTCCCTCAAGGGAAATCTTGCAGCAAAGGAAAATCATCCTGGAATTGAAGGTGAGAATTAGAAGGATTTAAAAGATTCAAACTCATCCATTCTTGGGGGTTATGGACTCAACATGCTTCTGGAGAAGAGCACTTCCCAGAACTAGAACTCAAATGCTTCTCTAGAACTCACATTCTGTTATAGGTTTTAATAACAATAATATTTATTTAGGTTTATAAAGTGCTTTCCATTTAAGGATTTAAATTGTTTATACACCGTTCTTAGTGAATAAGACCACCAAATACAAGCAGAACCTGACATAGCTATCAGTTTATTTACAAAAAAACACTGTCCAAAGCAATCTAGTGCTAGGCTGTATTCCTGTTCCTGCTGCAGGAGTGGGACACTGCAAAGTTAAAAGTCTATTGTAGCACTGACTGTTCGAGTTAGTAGAGGAAAAAAATAGGAATATGCTCCAAAAGGTGTTATCTTGCAGCTGTCATGTTGACAGAATTCTGTGAGCCTTAATTCCTCTGGCACACACAGGTTCCTCTCCTGCCAGCACAACTGATATAATACAGAGAAACAGGTTTCACCCCTCAAAGGACTGAGTTCAGGGGTTATTTATATCTAGGGGTTACTCCTATCTGGTGAGGAGGAAATGGGATTGCCAGGTAGGACACCTGAGTCCAGGTCCCACGTCTGACTGTGTTGTTTTTGGAGACCAAGTTCTGCCTGAGGACAACAAAAGACATTTGATTTTCCTCAGGGCATGAATTTAAGGACACAACAGGCATTCGTTTTAGTGGGACACTGCCAGTGTACCAGCTGTGCACTGTGCAGACCTTTGAAGGCATATTTTTGTTGAAACATGGCAGAGTTTAAACACAATGTATGTTGGCAGACAAATCCAAATGATAAGGGATACAATATTGTTAAAAATAGCAACACTGTTAAATTTACCAGATGGCAATATGTTTTTAACCATTTTAACTGGTGGAAATCTCAAATGCAATTTTGTAGTAGTGTGGTGTGTGAGCTCATGTGTCTGTCCATGTACAGAATGTACATCTCACCTTTGATTTGTTCTGTTTTAGACTGTTAGGTGACTGTGGAGAACTGATTTATTTTGGTGTCGGGTATGTATCATTTTTTTAAGGTAATTTTGAACTCAATATCAGGAGTGTAAATGATTTTCAGGAGCTATTTTCACACTATGTTAACATTAATTGTTCTTTTTATATTCTCATTGTTTAGTGTCATTCTTTAATAGACACACAATTGGATGAAAGTTAATAATTTTGTCATTGCACTTAATGAATGAAGAAATGTGAATGTGAATGCAGAGCACTTAACTTGCTAACTTTGTTAACTTGTCATAAATGAACTAATTCTCCTTCTGGTGGAGGGAATGCCTGCACTGAAATTTTTAAATGTATTCCTCTGTAGGAACTTAAGCCATCCCAGCTAAGTTAGGAGGGTCCTCTAGCATCCCTGATAGCTGGAAAATCTGCAGGATTCGGAGCCTTCTCTAGAACTGTCCAGAAGTGTCTACAGTGCTTCTGTATTAATATCTGTGGATTAGAAATGCATTTTTAAAGTGAATCTTTCAGTCCTTTTAGCTGATGGAATGAGGCCAAAGTTGGCACCCACACTAATGTTTCCTTTACCGAGTGTGACATTTCCTGAAAATAAGATGAGGAAAAGCACGTCCGAGCTGGCAAACTTCCCTGGTGCCCAACATTCCCTGCAGCAGCCCGGAATTCCCTCCTCACCCACCAGATGTCACCAGTGACGCAGAGAACATTGGGAGAACGGTTTTCTGCCTCTGAAAAACCAGGTCGGTTGTTCTCATCACACCTTAATCACGGCACAACTCCAGTCCAAGACATTCCAAGACACTTTTTATGTTCTCCTAAAGCCCTGTGTCCTCTGACCTTGTTTATTAACTGAAACTATTTGGCAGGAAACCACACCTGAAATACTCTCTTGAGCCTTGGCCTTATGTGGTAAGAGGCTTCTCCATTCCTTACCCTAATTTGCTTTCCTTTGCTTCTCTTACATTCAGAGCCATTTGAGTTGCCTGTTCAGTAAAATAAACTGATAAATCTTCTTAGGTACCTTTAAAATAGGTAGCCCATTGTCCTATTTTATTATTTTTTGTATTATAGCTATCACATCACAAAAGCCCACAATTACTTCCCTTGTCTTTATTATTAACACATTTACACTAAGATAAAAATAAAGGGAGATAAGAAAGATATCCAAGCAGCTATATTTATATTTTATATTTATTTATTTATAGTTCTGCCTGTGGTTAGCTGTGCTGTGCTTGAATATCCTATAATTGTATCAGAGGTTTTCATTGTTATAATCAACTTATTTTTAACCAGTTGTCAGTGATCTTGTTTAGGTTGCTGTGACATTCCACTATGTACTGTGCTTTGAACTGACAGAGGGGCAGGTTTAAATCTGATGTTGAGAAGAAATTCTTCCCTGGGAGGGTTTGAGGCCCTGGCACAGGGTGCCCAGAGCAGCTGTGGCTGCCCCACCCCTGGAAGTGTCCAAGGCCAGGTTGGAGCCACCTGGGATAGTGGGAGGTGTCCCTGCCCATGGCAGGGGTGGGGTGGGATGATCCTGAAGCCCCTTCCAACCTCTGCTGAGGAATTCTTTCCTTCCTATGGGAACAACTCTATACCTGAGTGCACTTTGGAAGAGGGGATTGATTCCTGCTGTGTAACAGGGCATATCTCCTTCTGAGAATTAATCAGTCCATAAAACCAGTTTAATCAGCAGCTGAGCAAGTGAATGCTCAGAGGTGGTGGAGGAAACCTCAGCTGCAAACCCCTCTGGCAGGGCTGTCCCCCAGCCTTTCCACACAAAGCTGTTTTTACAGATGTTTGTCATTCCAGCTGTGGACCAGGCCCTGAGTAACACGATGTAATGTCAAAGCCAGCCCAGCTTTCAGTTGTAGGTTGGACTTTGATGTCATCTTGAGGTCCTTTCCAACCTGGACTATTCTATTACTGTGTTTCTCCTGAAATATTTTACAGCATTTACTGCAGGATTTATAAAATGCAATTAAATATAAAGGATAGAAAATGTGAACATACTTAATGTATAATCAGCTGTATTCTGCAAGCCTAGAAATAGCAGCATACCCTTCTTGAGTAGATAGTGACAGCATGGAAAGTCTTAGTAAAATTTCTAGGATGTAAAAATACAATTTTTTTTCAGCAAAGTTAACGTACAGGTATAAATGTATCAGGCATGATATCAAAGAGATACAGTAGGGTACAATACAACTTGACATTCCATAAAGAGTTTATAATTTTGGGGGAAGCTATAAATAAATAGGGTAGACTTTTTCAAACACTTGGAAGTTCTTTCTTTGACTATGCAAAGTACCTCCACTTGCAAATCCCACATCACAAGCAACATGTTCCCATGTTTAATGGAGTAAGTTGAAAGAGAAAATACATTTGGCCAATCACAGAAATGTTTTCTATTTCTTCTTTTTCTGTAAATGAATAATTTATAATCACTGAAGCCCTCTATTTGTATCTCCAGTTTTGTTCTATGTGATCAAAGAGGTGATCTCAATTTGTGGGATGTTTACAACAGTGTAACAGTTCAGAGACTGACCCTGAGTTTTTCAGATTCCTGAAGTAGCTCATCTTTGATTTGTTAAAACTGTTAAATGCACATTTCCCACTTTTACTAACACATGTTTATAAATTACACTTTTCCAAAGTCTTTCACTTGACCCATGGTGTTTGTCTTTGAAACTGGAACATTTTGTTTGGTTGTTTTTGAGCTCCAAAAAATCAGACCAATATCAGTGAATGTGAAGGATCCTTTTGAACGTCTTCTTGAAATTCTGGTTACAGAGAGGATACAGGAATGGGTTTAAGGTGGAGTTCACATAGCCCAGCCATATAGTGACCATGTGCACTTTTGAGAACTGTTCATGGTCACGGAATGCTATTATCATAAATAACACAAAATAGGGAATCCAGCACAGCATAAAGGCTGCCATTATGACACCCAACTGCTTTGCTGCTTTCCTCTCCTTGTTCCCATGCAGTCCTTGACTGTTCCCTTTGGAATGGGTATGCAGATTTTGCCAGGTTTTCCTCAGGTAAGTCAGTCCTCTGAAATCCTTGTTCTCAGTCTCTTCCTGAGCACTGCAGGTTCTCTCAGGGTTAGGATTTGAGTTCTCTTCGCAGGATGCCACCTCAGCAAAAGTGTGGTTGCCTGATGCAATGCTTGAGTCACTGTCTTGTGAGCAGGGATCCTCCTCATCTGCATTCTCTTTCCTTGCATCCACACACTTCTTTCCTGCTTTATCCAAGCTTGGCTCAGACCGGGCAGTGGTGAGAGGAAAACATGTCCACTTAAAGTTTTTCCTATTACTCTTGCCATCAGCTGCCTTTGGGGACTTGTCAGGATTACTAAGGTGAAGCTCTGCCACCACACTTTTGGGCTGTGGGGAGCTTTCCTTGTCTTTGGGAAGGGTGTTCTCTAAGATTTGCTTCTGGAGGCAAATATTTTGCTCGTCCTTGGTCTTGCTGTGCTGTGTGGAGTGTTTGTCTGGGGAAGACCAATGGGATGCATTGGTGAGCTTTCGGTGTTGACAGTGTTTTCGGACAGCTACAAATATTTTGTAATAGAACCACAACATCAAAACAGAGGGCAGGTAGAAGTTGAAAATGGCTGTCACCACTTTGAACCAGGTGACGCCAGAGAATTCAGTTTCACACTTGTTTTCCTTTACTCTCCTTACCCCCTTGTTAGCAAAAACGTGCCATCCTAGGATTGGAATGACCCACATGAAGGAGAGCAGCCAGACCCCCAAAATCATGAGTGATGCTCTCATTTTGGTTCGGTACTTGAGATATTTCAGTGGTTGCTGCACTGACCGGTACCTGTCGATGCACAGGATGAAGAGGTTGAAAATGGAGGCAGTGCTGGCCACATAATCCATGGACAGCCAGAACAAACAGGCTGGTAAACCCAGGGGCCACTCAGGATTTAGGAGATAGACAATATTCAGGGGCATTACAGCTGCTCCAACTATGAGATCT
This sequence comes from Calyptomena viridis, assembly GCA_013390005.1. Classification (NCBI taxonomy): domain Eukaryota; kingdom Metazoa; phylum Chordata; class Aves; order Passeriformes; family Eurylaimidae; genus Calyptomena; species Calyptomena viridis. The sequence continues at coordinate 121,153 of WEIV01019295.1, read as the reverse complement.
GCAATAGAGAGGCTGACAATGTGTAAATTGCCAACTGTTTGCAGCTTCTTCTCAGTTTTCACAGCATACAGTACTAATATATTCATGACAATAGTGATCAGTGAAATGCTTCCCAGGAACAGGCCTAGAAGAGCTGAGTGAGAGTTAGTTGAGTTCTCTGTTGTGTTTTCTGTCATCTTTGTCCTGGGCACACAGAGTGAAAATCAGAGCAGATGTCCAGGCCTTGGAAATTCAGTCTTGGTTTACACTCCTGGATGAAAATGTGTTGGATTGCTTCGTGATTTTTATTTCCAGAACTAAGGAAAAGAAAAGAAACATGCTCAATCACTGTAGGACTGAAATAAAATAATAAAGCTTGTCTGTGCTTCAGCTTTGCCCTGTCCTCTTTAGGGCTTTCCTAAATAATGCATTTTTACATTTTACATATAGATAATTTCAGATGTTTTATAAAAAGTAATGGAGCAGGCTCCACTAACCAATCCAAAATGGTGTTTCATTTCCAGAGGTGTTTCATAGGGCTTCCTGTATTTCTGACCCCAGACTCTGGAGAAGAAATTTCAGTCTACACTGTTTTAATTCATTATATCTCATTAAGCAGCTGATCATGAACCATAACATGAACTACATATTGGCAAAGCAATTTAAAGTGTGTTATTAAAAAGCATATTAACAGGTTTTTACTAAATAGTTTAAACAAACCAGTGATTATTTACAACCTACATCTCATAGTTTGAGAATACAGCAGTTGGCAGCCAGTAGGCAGTCATTCAAATTTTAAGGAATGAATAGTCTCTTCCTACACAATTTAGACTTACATAGATTTCAAACATTTAAAGATGCCAGGCCTATTTTATATCAAAATAATAAGATTTTTCAGGATTAATAAGCTTCTTCTACTTCCCACCTGCTAACTTCAGGCACTGATCTAAAGTCCAAAAAATGATTAATCGTATTTTAAGTGTTGGAACATATGATCAATTGACCAAATTCTATCTCTATGACATAGAAGAAAAATGTCTGTGAGAGTGATACCCATTTAGTGCCATTTTGTAGTGCTTGTCTGAGTTTATGTTCTGGCAAATCTCTTAAAGCCATGAGAAGGGAAACTGAGACTGTAAAGATATTAGCTCAAAGTATGTACCCAACTAACACTGCAATATTTATGGGATTTCTCATCCTTGCAATTCGAAACGTGGTCAAAACAGTACAACACAATAGGTTATTCTGTAACCTGTATTTCCTATTGAAATTCAATAATTCAACATTTCATGCTCACTTCATCTGTCTTATGCCAGCAATCAGGGTTGAAGCTAAAATGTTTGTGGGCTTTCTTTCAAGAGGTTGGACTTCTCCTTCCTCAGGCTTTTAAGTAAGTACTTAGCAAGTAAATACTTACAAGTGGCTGCTGTTGTGAAGGATGTCTGCTTGGAAACAGGAGCATCCATAGGCAGAGGAAATAGGGACACTGTGGGCTGGGAGCTCGAGGACTGTGCTCTGTAATTCTGTATTCCATATATTCCATGTATTCCAAACAGCCTTGAGGTTCTGCCATGCACAATTCCTCAGTGGCAGCTGAGCACAGACTCCAGATCAGAGGCCTCGAGCATCTCCTGTGTGAGACTGAGAACAGAAATTACTCCATGGATTTTAAACCAACGTGTCTGCTGATGGAAAATGGTTTTATCCCAGTTTGTCATTGTCCTTCCCACAGCTGTGCACTGGAACCTCTCTGCTGGGTTTAAGTGCAGGGCATGGTCAGGTCAGGGAGTTGATGTTGCTTCAGGGACCTCATAAAGAATTGACTGATCACCTCCATGGATTTCCATTTAAATTTATGGTAAAATAAAGGAAGAGAAGGCAGCTTTAATTGAGTCTAAAAAATAACTTAATACATAACTTAATAAATAATTGAGTTATTAAAACAAGCAGCAAAGAAAGTTGTCTGGTTAGACAGCTCTCCTTGGTTGTTTGTGAACTGCATATGGAGTAGATATCTATGTATATAGGGTTGGACTGGACAATCTCCAGAGGTCCCTTCCAACCCTAACAATTCTGTGATAAAACATAAAGCAGGACACAGTAAATGGTGTTGACTCTTCCCAAACTTTCTCCTTACCACTCCTGTGGAGAGACAGGGTAGCATTTAGGAAACAACTTGCAGACCTTGATCTGGAGTTCTGTTCCTAAGAAGGCACAGAGGTCAAGTTTTTCAACACTCACTTCACTTTTATTAAAATGACTTCTATTAAATGACAAAACTCGATTACTTTTCTGTTTTGGAAGAGCTATACAGGCTACAACAATCTAAAAATTATGTCAGGAGATTAAAAGAATTTGAAAAATGAAAAATTCAGGGTAATGCATTTGCTCTTCAAAAAATACGCATGCTAGGGGCTACTCCATATTTATAATTCTGTCTTATAATGTAATTTTCATCACAATGTCATTTGAGTTGTTCATGGTCCCTCATGGATCATATCTTCTTAGCTTTTAGAGAGCTGTCCATGTACTATTAAATTTTAAAGTGAAATTGAGGAACAGGTCAAAGTGACCTGGCAAACATCATACAGCAATGTTATGCTGTAAAACCGTCCCAGGCTCCCTTGCACTCCAGTGTCCTGACTACTTATTATGTTCTTCTGTCTAAACTTTTGGTCTCTATCCCTTCAGACACCTTAGACAAGCAATGTAGAATTGAAATTAAATATGTATTTTTTTTTAACTTTAATGCAGTGCAAGCAACCTAGTCTGGCTTTGATCTTCTGACATCTTCCATTGGAATAAGCCCATTTACAGGATAGGTTTAATGGGCTGGAGTGGGACTATGCCCAGTAACAAACACCTACAGTATTAATTACTGGAATGGGCTTGCAAGAACCATTTGCCCTAGTCTAGAGTGAGGAGATCTTGAGGCTGGAATAGGGTATGAAAGCTTTACAGTAACACTGCATTTTCCCTATTGAACATTTTGTGGATTTCACATGTGATCTTTTACAACCCTGACTGTGGGAATATTCTCCTGCTGAAGACAGTACTTTAGGGCTCTGGGTGATTTTTGTGTTGGAGTGTGTTGCTGAGAAAAGAAGCCACTCTAAAGCTGGAAGAGGGTCTCCTACCTTCACCATGGAAGCTGTATACCCAGCACACACTTCCTAACTCCCTTGTTCAGTTTGAAGGCAAACTGTAGCTCTGAATTCATTCAAAAGATCTACCAAGGGATTGAATTGGCCACAAAATGAATGAGCAGAAATGCAATGTTGCCTTTGTATGATCTAGTCCTTGCTACCATCTCTGTGCATTCCCTGGCACACAACACCATGTGCTGCTGCTGTTTCTGCCTTAGATTTTTGGGATCACATAAAATTCTCCTTGAGTTCTGACAGGCTTTTAGCAGCATATCAGACATACTGCAGTTGTACACTCAAGTGTGTGCAGGAAAAATCATCTGGGTGTTTTTTTAGTCTTCTAGGGGCCAGAGCAGGCTTGTAATCCAGGAGACTGTGCATCTGGCACCCATGAGTGTCTGTGTTCTTTCAGCAAGGACTCAGTTACAGAGGTCCTACACCTCCCTCCTGCAGGGCCAACAGAGCAGGACAGGACAAGAGCAACCTGTCAGGTCCTCCTCAGAGGCAAAGGTGACTGCACACAAACAGCATGCAGAGAGGTTGCATTTATCTCCAGAAATGTCATATTACTGCTCAGTGCCCTCTAATACTGCTCTGCCTTCAGCTCTGGCCCTCTCTTGCCCACTAAGCTTGCACTGAACTGTGATGTGTTTGCCACTTTTTGATGGAATCAGCACATTTTGCCACATGATTTAGTCAGGAAGGTAACTAGAAAACAATAAGCCTTTCTCCACATTATGAAATGCACTGATCACCTCTCCTGTGCTCTAGGGAAGATAGTAATCTACAAGTTTCCTCCTTAAACTTCCTCCCATCCCCATTAGAAATGATGGTACCAAATACCAGCAGCAGTTAGCTGAGGTGGCAGCACTGGTTTGCAATAGCAGTTCCCTGCTCTTCATTGAGGCACACACCAGTTTGTAGTGGCTGTAAGCTGCTTGTGGTGTATGTGTAGCTGGTTTGATTCCTTAGCTGTAACTCAGTCCCCAGTAGAGGAACAGTAATAATACTGAATAAATGTGTTTTAATATTTGGATAATTTAACTCTAGTTACACTGAGACAAAATACAGAACACTAATACAGAACAGATTTTAAAGAAAGCAGTCTAAGATTTCAGATTGCTTTTTGGAATTTCTAAGCCCTGACTTCACCATGAAATGCCTCTTTAATTTTTACAGTCTATAAAGACCTTTTTCTACAAGAAAAATCAGCAATCATGATTTGTTTGTTATTGTATCACAGTTCCAAGTAAAAGCATCTACTGGGAGATGCTAAGTGGATGCCTTACTGACTCATTAGTGCAGGTGCAATCTATTAAGCCCTGACTAAGTGGGAGTAAGTTTCTAGAAACAGATGCTGGCATATCTCTTATGGATGGGTTTTTAAGGAACTACAGCTCTAGCAGGAAAAGGTTGGAGTAGAGCAAAATTCTTGTTCACCAGACTAAGTTCAAGGCAGAAGGTAAGATTTCAGATGATCTGTACTCACTATGTTGCAGTCAAGAAACCTATTTGTTTCTTTAATTAAATTAGGTGTGGAAAGTTTTAACACACTAGAGTTTTGATTAATTTCTTTCTCATAGGATTGTTTCTTTATCTGTAAGTAAACAATCCCCAGGAAATGCCTGTCAATATTCAAGGAATTTTGTGACAAATAGAAAATGAAAAACCTTGATACCTGTCTGCTGTTCCCACTCAAATGACCCACTGCCTTAGCCCAGGAAGGAGCAGGGTTTGTTTTATTTTCAGAGAAGTGTCTACCACTATCAAAGGAGAGCCTGAATTCCATCTGTCCTTGAGGTGTCTGTCCTAGGTAGTCTGAAATGAAAAGATACATAATCTGAAGCTTGATGTCTGACTGGTCAAATATTGTCAATCCTGCTGGATTGTCCTCTTCACATACCTATTTTAAGTGAAAATTATAAATAAATCTTTCACTATATGAACAAACAACTCTTTGTGACTTCCAGTTTAATTCCTTGTTTTGTTATGACTTTTCCTTTGTGTGGAGAAACTCCCTAACATCAGATTTGGACATCTGGCTGTTTAGTTTTGCATTACCTTGTATTGCCTGCATTTGGTGGCAGAGAATTTTCAGTGTTTTTTGAAGTAAATGCTGTCTTGGGGAATAAATGAGGCCAGAACTAATGTAGCAGATGTGACGAAATCTACTTTACAGACCAGACTGCAGAGAAAATTGCTGTCTGAGTTGCTGGATTGGGGATCTGCCGAGTGATTTAGGAGCTGGATGCCCCAAGAAATGATGCAGGCCCTCTGTGTGGGCTGGGGAAGGTACAGTTCCAGGAGAGGGGAAGGGGAAGCAGGATGTTCCTGAAGCCTTCTCCACACTTTAACCTCAAAAAGAGACTCGATGGTCCAATTGTTGCACTTTATCCCTCCTGATTCTGTCACTTGCCTAAACAATAGTGTCAACAGGCTGAGGAGCTTCAGAGCAAGAACAAAGCAGAACAGGAGGAGCACTGTGGTTACACCCACACTCCTAAGACATTTAGTCAATTATGTCTAGGAATACACATTGCAAATGATCTTAAAGTACTTTAGCTGGAGGCTCCTTGGATTAATTTATCCAGCTGTTCTGAACATGCACTACACTGTGAATGGTCCTCTCATGCCTAGAGCTGGGACCTGTTTAATTCAGTGTTATAAAGTGAGCAAAGTCAGCATGTCTGGCCCACACAGGAGCTATTTTGCTTGGCTGTGGTCTGTTCTTATCCTTATTTCTCTAACTTGGAAGGTGATGTTCTAAGGATAACGAGCAGACCTTATGAACAACAAAAAGATGGAATGCAGAGCCTGTTCTGAAGGGGACTTGAAGGTTTTAAGTAGCTTTATGAAATCTTTTAAGGTGAGAAAAAAAGTATTTATTATAACTGTTAAAAACTGAAGTTTATGACTTACTTGTATAGGGATATTTTCTTTTCAATCCAGTTATTCTGCTGTGTTACAACTACTTTTTTAAGTTGGTATATTTGAATATTAAGGCACAGGCTGTCTGGGTTGCAGCCAAATAATTGTGCTTTTATTTCATCGAGGAAATATTACATCCAGTTTTCTTAAGTGAAGCATATTAAAAGAGCAAGAAGATATTTGGGCAGGCTGAAAAATTTGAAAATATAGGTGGAAGTTCAGCTTCAGGCTTGTACATGATTATACTTGATATTTATTGACTTGATTATACTTGATATTTTCAGGTGTAAGTTTTTATAGAATCACAGCAGTTGGTTCTACAGCCTCCTGCATCAATCAAATTGGCAGGATATGTGCTGCTTTCAACACAGATTTTGCTGATTGCTGATCTTTAGGCTTTTGTTTGCCTGGGGGTCCTGGTTCAGGAGGAATAAAACTGGCTACAGATTTATCTGTCTGTCAGCAAAAGGTTGAGACTTCCACAGCCTTCAGAAATACAGTTTTAGCATGAATAACACAAATAAATATATACAGCTGTGCTGTCCTTATTTACACATGTGGAGCTTGAGCACAAACATGCTCATTTTACCAGCCACACGTTTCTCAGGAGTCATTTAAGAATACTGTAATATCAACAATAAAAAACTCTGCCTTTAAAAACCAAACAAGTAAGAAACAACCCTCCAAACAACTGTATAGGCAGTTCTGTTTGTGATACTAGAGCAGTGTGCCTTTGAGCTCTTATTCTTTCCACTGTAAAATAGCATGTTGTGCTGTTCATGGGGGGATTCAGTGCCAGAGTTTGACAGGTGGTCAGTCACTTTCCAGATTAATTAAGAAATTACAATATACAGTTATGAATGCACATCACTGCAGGGGGGCTAAGCAAACTTACAGCCTGTTAAAAGCAAATTATTTCTATAAAATATGGAAGCTTGTGACTTCATGGTGCACACTCAAGCAATGCAAAGTTTGAAGTGTTTATTACTTGAGTTGTTCCTACACAGGGATACTGATTTGGAGTCACTACTTGCTTATGAGTGTGGAGAAACTGTTTGTAAAGGACATACTCAGAAGCAAATTTAATCCAACTGAGGTATTTAACTCAATCTGACTTTGCATCCTTCCATCCAGTGTTCTGTTTCTGTCTTGGGCACTGCTAAACACAGGAGGTTGGTTTCAAAACTTAGACTCGCCTTAAGAGACAGTTCTTGAGCAAAGAGTGATCACAAAAATACTCCTGTGGATGTTCTTGCTCTCATTTGTGTAACCAGAGCACCATCAAAACTCTTTTCCCCTGAGAGAGAGGAGTCTGTCCCAGGGAAAACTTCATTCTGGTTTGAATAGTTCCTCTCTGTTCTTGTTTCTCTGTGTTTTGAATTTCATTTTTTTGATCAAGTTGATTATTTATCTCCCAGGATGACAACAAATGCACCTTTTACTATATGGTTCATATATGATGCTGAGTATATGTGAACCTAGAGTTATATTCTAGGTATTCTTTGCTGTATACAAAAAACCACCACTAAAGCCAAGGAAGTGATTCTTGGAAGGCATATTCTTGGAGCAGTGGTAAAAATAGAAATCAAAAATAGAAATTGAATCCAAAATACAAACATGTTAGTCTTAGGAACTGTTCACATAACTAATAATATGCAATCCATAGCAAAATATCAAATATTTGCTTAAAAAGTACAAGTACCTTTATTATGTAAGGTACATACCCAAGAAGTAAAGCTTAATGTGCACTTAAAATACTTCCCTGTGTAGAGGAATCCTTGTGTGAACAGAAAATACTGGCAATGGTATAATTTGATTATATGACCAGGCATGTCCTAATTAATTAGCATAGATGAACATACAATTTAGTGCTAAGCAATACTTCACTCTAAAATATGAAGAGGCCAAACCAAATTCAGTCCTGCAAAGTTCAATTTGGTGTAGAGTGATTTGGAGCTGAAACACTCCCCTAAAGCCTATCTAACTGTTCAGGGGCTACTGAGTAGTAGTGAAGGGGAAAGATATTTTTAATAGTATTTTCTTCTTTAAGGAACTGTCACCATTTGTGACATGCAATTTTACTCTGGGTGTGCTCTTACCTGTAGTTTATCATGAATACTCCTAGATTTCACATACAGTTCATGCATAAATCTTTTTAAAATGGCTTTTCCTGGGGTATTTAAGGTACCGATTTCACTACATGTCATCTCTTTTCTGCATGGGGGGTTTAGCTTAAGTGACTACAGAGTTCTGCAGGCTCACACAGGAGCTACTAATCCATGACATTGTATTGGTTCTTAACTTTATTTTTTAGCCTGAGAATGGATGCTTTGAGAAGAGTATTTTTCCCCACATAATGAAGGACAGAGTGTCTATGTCTTGGCTCTCTCTGCACTGGGGTTTGTGTGCTCCAGATCACGTTCTGCTCATTTGAATTGTCATTGTTCCAAAGCTGCTGCATATTTAGCCATGTTTTGTCACTCCTGGACACAGAAATCAGTGGCTGACAACAGGCATGGAAAGCAAAGGAAGAATATGAGCAAGTGCATTTTCCTGTGCATCTCAATGCATCCTGCTTGGTGCCAAAGCTGTGATGGTCTCCTTTTTCAGTCCTCTACTTCAGCTCCCCTGAGCTTTTCCAGGTCTTTCCTGGTATTCCCTCAGCCCTTTCTTCTGGCTGGAGGAGAATGTAATAGCTGTATGATTAATATGAAAGCTGCAGGAAAAGTTATTAAGCTTTCTCTGACACTCAGCTACTGACAGAACCTTGGCTGGGAAAACACCACTTATTATTTAAGAAGTAAAAAAAGAGTCTGGGTGCAGCTCATAATCCTGAGAGCCTTGATATACAGGAATACATGTAACTTCTCAGCAGAGCCAGTGAATGCAGGAACTTCCTTATTGTCTGTTTAGGAGCACTCTAAAAACAACTTGGGAAAGGGAAAAATAAAGAAATGCAAACTATAGCTGATTGACTGGAAAGAGGAGGGTGGGGAGGCCCACAAATGGAATAGTGAATTCCAGGAAAAACTCAAAGCAATCGAGTTACATTGAATACTATAATTAGCTGGAATTTCTTCTAGTTCATGGATCACAGTAGATTCATGTCCTTTGAGTCATTGAATAAAGTACATGAGCATCTATCAAGCAGCCTAAAAATCCCATCTAACCTGGTAGTAGTAAACATCTGGCTGCCTTATCACTGCAATCTAGTCATCCTGAGGAAGCAGCTAAACTTTTTTATATATTCAAGTTTAAAATGAAACCCATCTGGCGCATCCTCAGCTAAATTGTTTAGTTCTACCCACTTGAGAGCTGATGTTTGTTTATTTATTTAAGACTGCTATTAATGAATGTGTAACATTGGCAGCTCTAATCTGTGCTGGGGAATAAGACCTGGAGCAGAGGGTGTTTTTATATTCCATGTAGAGTTAACATTAGTAGGCAGAGATCTTGATGTCATGCTTGAACTTCCATCAGTGTCACCTAAACCAGGATAGTTTGAAAGTATAGCTTCAATATTTTTCTCAAGAAATGATTTTTCAGTTTGTGCCTTAACTTGAAATTATCAGGAGATATATTTATCTTTTTTGACTCTGGCTGGCATTTCTTAACAACTCTTTAACACTGGGCCTATATTTCATGAGTATTGGAACTAAAAAAGTTAAGAGAAGATGAACACATGCCAAAGAATGTTTTTGCCTTCAAAATGTAAGCTCAAAATTCTATGAAACTCTTCCAGTGGGTCAGCTTTATAGTTTGAGTGGTACTGAATGTCAGTTTTCCCATGACAAAAATCAGGCTTGATTCTGTGATAGTATTTCCCACATATGGGTTTTTTTTGCCTAGAGATTGTGGGAAAAGCCCATCATGACTGGAATCCTAAAGCTTCCAGATGTGGTATTAATTTTCCCTGCAAGTCTAAATACTGCTTATCAGTATTATTTAATTTGCCATCAATGTGATCCCTTAGCAAAACAGTGTTTAATGTTTTAATGTATTTAGTGTTCTCTTTAATTAGTGCTGTGCTGGACAAGTCTTGTCTTCTTTACTCCATTTCTTATCTGTAAAATGAGACTTTTGCTGTAGTTGTTAGACCTATGAAATAACTGCTGTAAGAGGTGAAAAGTCCTTTGTTCTTTGTAGTAAACAAAACCATGAGCTGTAAAACCTCTTATTTATAAGGGGAATTTCCCAGTAATGTGGTGCCTTTAAAGCTGAGTAGCTGAAGTGGTGCCTTTTCACTGGGGATCTATTCTGTTATTGAAATCCATTATTTCAACTCACTAAAACAGGACATCTTTCATACAGAGATAGCAAGAAATCTTCAGATGTTTTTGGATTCTACTACTTTGTGCTACTGCTTACTCCAGCCCTTGACAAACTGTAAAACTAGCTGATTTTAATCCTTCTGCACCAGAAATGCACTTAACTTCTTAAAATGGAAATCAACCTGTCATTCAAATATCAAGACCTGTTTCTTTCCAAGTGGTTTGGGGAGTCACTGGTCACTGAAGTCAAAAATCATGTACGTAAACAAGAATTGTTAGTCCTTTTAAAGTTGGGAATGGCGAGTATGCAATTTTTAAATGTACAAATTTAGATATTCTAGTGGGTGTGAGGACTCATCTCCCTGTACTGTTAATAAAAGTAAACCCTGTTACTGAAAGGTTTGTTAGATATGCTAATATAAGATTTTTTTTTTCCTCTAATTTGGAATATACATTGAGTTACCAGTCTCTTCAAATTTCTGGTAAACTTACCATAGTAATATGGTGAGTTCCTTCATATTTTAGCAACCACTCATTGAATATACAAAGTTTTTCCTTTATAGAAATACGTATCTGACTTAAAGAACCTCCTGCATTTCTCCAGGCAGCTTTAGTGTTGCTTGTTGGATTAAACAGCTGGCTGAGTGCACTGGTGGAGCACAGGGTCTCTTACAGCTGGAGAACTTGGCACCTTGCAAGTAAATGGTTTAAAAGCAGCTTATCCCAGAAACCTGATTGCTCTCCATCATTCCTACCCAGTGTCTGTAAAGGAAAGCCTGGGGAGGCCACTTCAGGAATTGCCCATGGGTTAGAGCAGGTTATGTCTCTTCTATAGCCCCCAGTCCCACTGTTCCCCCTCAGGATGTGCTGCACTTCTGTGTCCTTGAGAAATGCCACGAGGTCTGTATGGAAATTAATGCATTTACAGTTTTTCCCCATTTACAATAGCACAATTGTTTTCAGATAGGGATATTCAAGCATGCCTTCATCTTTCTTCAGCCAAGCCACCATTCTTCCTTAAAACAGGGACCCTTAAAACCCCTCCCTGCCTCCTTTTCTCAGCCATATATTCTTTTATGAAACTTACCACTTGTCAAAAGAAAGATGCTTAAGATAAGAGCATAAATATATTTTCTGGGTGGACAGAAACTCACCCTAACCACGTTTATTCAAGTGGTCAGTGTGGCCATGAAGTACAATAGAGAATCTGGGCTTTATCCATCTGTTTCCCTTCCTTTCCCTCTGAACATCACCTCGCTGGCCTGGGCTCCTCTCTGCTCCTGGGGCAGCCCTGGGAGCACTGGAGCAGCCGGGGACACCCTTTGGTGCTGCCGGGATTGCACCTTAGGACAAGTGTCCTCCAAGGAAGAAAGGTGTCTGAGCTTCTCAGAGGGTATTGATGCATCTTTTGTCTTTCTCCCTCAGCCGCGTTTGCCCCTTGGGAGACCTTTTGCTCCGCGCTGAGCCCGAGCACCCTCTGCTTTTCTGGGCTGCCGGCTCTCGGCTGGGAGAAGCCGGAGAAGGAGCAGCCGACTTCTGCAAAGTGTTCGCAATTAACGCTTAGGAAGAGTTGTCACAACCCAAGTGTGTTGGAGTTGTTTTGCTCCTTCTCGCTGTCCACCCCCCAGCCCTCCTCCCTGCGCTCCCACATCTCTGCCTGTCTCGGCTGGGGGGTCTCGCAGGGCTCCCCAAGCCTCCAGTGTCCCCTCCCGCCCCGCAGCCGGGGATGCCGCCGATCCCCCTGGCCCCAGCTCCCCGTTCCCTTTGCCACTC
>WEIV01019295.1:27382-103367 GCA_013390005.1 Calyptomena viridis | reverse complement strand
CCATCCCACCAGGGGAGGGAGTGAACAAGTGGCTCTCTGGTACTTGGTTGCCAGCTGGGGTTGAACCACCTGTGAAACATTCTCAGCATCTCCTTTGTGGCACCAGGCAGTAGATTTTTACTGCCATCTTCTGAGTAAATTTGCTTGGGAACCTCTAGAACTGATAAGGAGCTGGAAGGAGAGGCTCTTCCCACTGGCTGTGCTGCAGAGCAGGTGTCTGTTATTGGTGTGCATGGACTATAAACTGGGAAGCAATAAAAGCTATTTTATTTATCAGTTTTTTTAATTTATTTTTTATTTACCCTGCCTCAAGATCTACCTAAATACCTGGACAAACATCTACCCACACACCTGCCAACCCCTCTCCCTCGTGTCCCTACCCTCCTTCTGCTCTTGGAAAGCATAGTTAGCAAAATCAGCTCTGCACTGTGGTGGAGTCACATTCCCTTTGCAAGGTATTTGCTTCCTGAATGGTATCAGCTCTAATGTAATTTAGTCCTTCTGAAATCCAGGACCCAGATATTACTCCCTTAAGGGTGGAAATGTTTCTGCTTTCTTTGTTGGATCAATATTTGTGTCTTATTTGACAAGAAACATGAAGTAGTACTTTGGTAGAGGGACTAAACTCCATGAGTTGGGCAGAACTCAGTTTTACTCAGTGTATTTTAGGGTTTTATCCTAGAATAGAGCAGTAGAGACAAAGAAAGCTACAAAGAAGCTGTAGCTAAAAGATGCTTTATCTGTGTGGATGTGATAAGGTATGAAGATACAAAATGTACCCTCGGCTCCAAAGGAATCCATGGATTCCAACTGGGGCTATTCCTGGCTGAGCACATTAAATGTAAAACTGTGCCCCTACAAAGATCCCAAGTAGCCATTCTGGGACTGGGCAGTTAAGCCTGTGTTTCTTAGTCTCAAACCAAACACCAAAAGCTGAGGTGCACAGCAAAAGCTGAGGTGTAGTACATCATCTTGGGCACGTTTTAGGCATTCACAGAGCTGAAGAAGACGTGGGTTTCAGCCACATTTGTGCAGCCTCCATGGAAGTTACAAATGCTTCTCCATGAAGGTCACTGGACCCCCTCACATCCCCTTTCCCTCGGGACATGGCTGAAGGAAAAGGAGACAGGCAGGTCAGGTCTAACATGTTGGGTAGACCAGGAGCTCTGTATTGAGGTTGGGACTCTGATTCCACCTGTGCCTGGTCTTTGACTTTGGACAGATCACTGCTCTCTGTTGAAAGTTCTTCATCTGTGAAGTGTTACTTTTACCTTTGAGAGGTGAATTTTGTATCAGTGGAGCAATGGCTTTGCTATATAAACATGGAGTATTTAATACAGGGCAATTTTTCTGTTGCTGCCTTAAATATAGGCCAGTTAATGGAGGTATAATGTACATTCTAGGTTACCCTTATGTAAATGGAACAGTTTGTTCTGCCAGTTAAGGGTCACTGTAGACTTATGGTGCTGGATGGCACAAGCAATATGCCCCAATATGTATTGTTTTCTCTTGGGTAACTGTGGAATAAAATAGAAAACATAACTAGAATTAGGACTGTTCTTTGCTAATCAGGCTCTAATTAATTTTTTTTTTTACAGTCTTGGAGTGCTGGGTTCTGAGAAAAGGAGCACTGGGGTGGACACATAGAATTCCTACTATATTTTCAATATGCTAGTACCTCTGGGACATCTTTTAAATGCAGGTTAATAACCTGTGTGTCCATTTGGGTGGTCAGTTTTTCATCTAGAGGTCAAGCATGTTTGCAGGAGAAAATTGAAGTTCCTGAGAACATTATTAGAACTTATGCTTACAGTCTTAGAGTTCTGTGATGTGATAATGTTTCCCTTGAAAATCTCAAAATAGTTGTCTTTAGAAAACACTTCAGCACTTGGCTGCTGTGACTGTGGAACTGCCTCATTTTCATCTTGCAGATTGTGACAGGCATTTCTAATGACAAAGAGGAAAATTAGTTCTGTTTTATAAATACATTCAGTGTTTCTTTATGCTTCCAGTGAGTAATTTATTCTGGAACAGGATAAAACACTGTTGTCAGAGAAACTGAGTAGTAGGGATAAAACAATCTAGATAAGAAACAGCTTTCTGGTCTTTCAAAGGGCAATATTGTGTCACAAGGGTTAAATATGTGTCAGCCATAAGCAGGGAAAAAAAAAGTGTGGCTATTTCAAAGCTCCTTGGGTTCTGGAATAGGGGAGGAAGCAGTGTATCTGGAATTATCCAGACATCCAGAGCCTGCTGAGGCAGAAAAGTCTGCCTGTCCAACCTCACAGTGGACAGTAGTTACCTGAGGTATTACATCCTAGTCTTTCAATTCCAGCTCTTGCAGGTCAGAGTTGCAAGTGTCACCTTGGTTGCTTTCTGTGCTCTGTCCAATTTGGGGGGAAAGCCAACTCCCCCAAGTGTTGGGTGGAAGGAACCTCTGGAGACCATCCCAGCCAGTCTCCTGTCACAATGGGACTGGTGCCACTCCTGGAATGGCCAATCCCAGCTTTGTTTAGCTCCCAGGGGTAGGGATTTTTAGCTTGAAAGCTCCCAGGGGTAGGGATTTGCCCACCCCTCTGGAGGTCACTCTAATACTGTACTGCTCTCCTACTCTTTAGTTCAGGCACTTAATAAAAGAGATTATGGTGCAAGACATGGTTATGATCATCCTGTGAGAGCTGTTTAGTCAGTCCTTTTAGGGGTCTCTTTGGAAGTGGGGGATGGAGGAAGGAATGAGAGGCAACCTGGAAATAGTTTACTTTGAAAATTTTATTTTTAATACCATAGAACAAAACTTGCACATTTTACCCATAGGAATAAGGTTAAGGAAGTGTCATTAAAAATGCCTTACAAAAATGATATCATTATTTGGGTTAAATGTGAAAAGGTTAATTTTTATCTGTGGTGCTGAAAATCATACTTCCATCATGAATTCACTTTCCTACAGTATTTTAAAGCTCTCTGCATAGTTTGGGGGTATCTGTAAGCCAGGAAACACTGTTGGCTTACAAACCATGATGAGTTCTTGACATGTGGTGGAGTCACAGAACAGGCCACTTTGAGAAGGTTGAACAAAATTTCATTGTCTTTAGTGTCTTTGGTGTCATTCAATTCAGTCTGAGCTTTGCCACATGGAACACAGGGATACAAAGGGTAGAGACTGAACCTTTGGTGCAAAAGCCAAATAATCTTCCTTCCAGACTCTTCATCTTTTCTGTTGTGAATGGAACATAATCCAAAACTAAAAGGTTACATCTATGATTAATGATAAATAAATTAACCAGATTCAATTTTCTAACACAATTGAAGTCAGTATTTCCTAATGAAAATATTTCCATGTATATATGCACACAAAGTGGATATGTTCTGTTTTCTGCAGTGGAGAGAAGTTTATTTTTTCTCAGACTGTGTCAAGAGCCAGGAAAAATCTGTTTCCAAAACATGGAAGTATTGTGGAGGCTCTTGAAAGGAGAAAACTGAAATGACGTTGTTTTATTTTTAAATGTGTGACTTTTGTAAAGAACGTAAACAGCTTGGAGGGGAATTTGGTTTGGGTGTCTTTGGCTTGTTTGTGCTTTCTAGTGTTCATTCACCCATTGAATAGATTATTTTAGTTAATGCTTCTGGTGAGAACTGTTCCAGCAGACTGGCAGGAGGAGATTTGCATCTCTGCTTTTGAGCTCCCAACAGTTGGCTCTGCTGCAGACACATTTCTAGAAATGCTGTGCTGGACTTCAAATTGCTGTTTCCTACTGCACATATTTATTTCTGATGCATGTCAAGTATAATTGGCAACATAAGTGTTATTTATATTCTTGCCTCCACACTATAACTCTTAAGGCCGGTAATTCTCCATGAATTTTAAACAATATTGGCTGATTGTTGCTGGCCCATGTGCTTGTCTCTGTGGATGAATATATCACACCTGGATATGTAGGAGTAATATCAGGAGATGGATCTTTTTGAGCTGGAGCTGAAAGGTGAGGCTTGTTCCACAACAGGCACAGACATAAATGCTTTTTGAGTGTGTGAACCACGAGCTCCTTCTGGTCATAAAACCACCCATATGACCATATGAAAGTGCTTGTAGGCCACCATCTGGTGCTTTCACTTGTTTAAAATTAATTTAGATCTGGTTTTTATTGACACTAGAAAATACTTCCATGTCCTGAAAAGCAGTCTGGGGGAATGTGTAAGCCTGAGAAAGTACCTTGGACAAGGAAAAATTAAGTAAGTTTTAGATATTTGGGGAAGTTATTAAAGTTTGGTAACTGTGTTTTGTGAAGGAAAAAGGAAGAGTTTTATCTCCAAGATAAAGAAGAAAAAAGTGGTTTTTTCTTCTCTGTGTATTGAAAAAAGGTAGGAGAGAGAGGAATATCAATTAGTTTTCTTTGGCAGGGTGCCAGTAGTAAGAGGAAAGGAAATTATTTTAGTTCCTGAAGGGACTTGAAGGAGGGGAAACTTAAATTCAGTTTTGTTGATTGAATTCAATAGCGAGAAGCTGAATCATTTTTACAAATGAAGTTGAGTCTTTAGGGATGAAAAAGATCCTGCAGTTGTTCCTTTCCCCTCCCTGCTTTTCTTCATTAAAGAGTTTTTGAAAAGCTTGTTATCTTGAAAATTACAAGGTAGTCCTTACCTCAGGAAGTTCAGTCATGGATATATGTGTGTGTATGTGTACAATTTATACATACATACGAGGAAGTCTTATCCCTATACATGTTCTCTCTGAATGATATATTCAGAAAAAAACCTGTAGGGAATTACATGGACCTGACAGGAGAGCTCACTTATTCCTAATATGTTGTATAATATCCTGGGATGGTTTCAGGAGGAAGGAACAGTGGCTGATTGCATTTCCTGGACAATGTTGCCCACAAAGCCTGAATTTTCCTTCAAGGGATTCTGGAGCTCAGTAGTCTGAGGGAAATAAAATAATTAAACTGTTTTACTTGTGTGTTGAGGAGTCACTCTCCTTTGTGACTACATGTCCCTCTGAGGGGGATCTGTATAGTGAGGACTTCAGAGGTTTGGTTTGGTTTTTTGCTTAGCTAAGATGATCCTTAGCAGACTGTTCCTGAACTGTGCTGAGTTTCTTATCCCAGCATCTGGAGAAGTTGTCCTGATACCAGTGAAAGGTTCTTCTGGTCTCTATAAAGGAAAAAAGTTTAGTGATTCTCATTTAGTCAATACTGAGAAACTCACTGTGAAGTTGAAAAATATAGTTTTCATTGGAATCATAGTGCCCAGTGAAGGTGTATATTAATAAATGTTCTGTTTAGTATGTAACTGTCATTTTTAATGCATAGCTTTGTATGTATATGATGTTAGAAGAATATGATCATGCTTTTATTTCCACATGCATATTAATCAAAGATATAGTCATTCTTTCCTTGTTTTTTTCCCTCATAATATCCTATTTTTCATATTAATTTTTTTCTAATCTCAATATGGAGGATAAGAAGCAACTATTAAGTGTATGAATTTGGGATTGCAAGTCAGTGAATGCAGCTAACACAATGTATTTACAGTTTGCCTATACTGACTTCTCTCACGTACTTTTCATGCTCTTGGTTGTTGATTGCTGATTTTATTTTCACTTCTGCCCCATTCTCACAGAAATGCACTTATTTCTGGAGTGGTTTTGTGTACCAGTGTTCAGTTTGGTGCTGTTTGATGCTGTGGGGCTGATCTGGGCCTGCTGGGTGAAGCAGAATAGTCCTGAGTTTCCTTCTCCTTTCACTAGACCACTGTTTCTCCTTGGGTTTCCTTAAGCCAAAGGGTACTTTTTGGTGGACATGAGAGCTGAATTCAAGTCTGTGATTTTTCTGAGACATGAAATCGTGTTGCACCAATAGGTACAATGCTTATTGAGTTCACATCTTGCAGTTAAGTTGTAAGAATTCAAGTCCTGGCCAGTAATTTCCTGTCACTTTCTCTAACAACAGTCAGGGTTCTGGTATTAATTTTTTTAGTTTTTCTCCTGTGTAATGTTTCTGTACCTTTTACTCTGCTGAATCCTTGCAATAAACCCCCTACTCTGCTCAGGTGAGACCCCCCTGCAGAGCTGCTCCAGCTCTGGGGACAGCACAGGAAGGACATGGAGCTGCTGGAGAGTCCAGGGGAGGCACCAAGGGATCCGAGGGATGGAGCAGCTCTGCTGGCAGGAAAGGCTGGGAGAGGTGGGGTTGTTCAGCCTGGAGAGGAGAGGCTTTGGGGTGACCTCATTGTGGTCTTTCAGGACCTGAAGGAGCTACAAGAAAGAAGGAGACTGTTTACAAGAGTCTGCAGTGACAGGACAAGGGGGAATGACTTCAAACTGATAGAGTGGGTTTAGATGAGATATTGGGAAGAAATTCTTTATGTAGAAGGTGGGGAGGCCCTGGCACAGGGTGCCCAGAGAAGCTGTGGCTGCCCCATCCCTGGAAGTGTCCAAGGCCATGTTGGACAGGGGTTGGAGCAACCTGGGATAGTGGGAGGTGTCCCTGCCCATGGCAGGGGGTGGAATGAGGTGAGCTTTGAGTTCCCTTCCAAAGCAAACCCTTCTGGGATATTCCACTGGCTGGGTCTGAAAGCATCCGTATTGAGTTCCCAGGCTGTGAAGATGTGCCAGGTTTTACCTGTGTAAGAGATGGCTTTTAACTGTTTTCTCTTTGAGGTACAGATTCTGTCCTTGCTCACCCCTCAACATGTCCCTGCAGCTGTGTGCACAAAATAGTTGTCTGTCCTACAAATTCACTGCTCCAACTTAAGGTTTGGCAGAAGTAGCTTAGGAAGATGAGTATCTTAGTTTTAAAGTCAAATTTAGATTTTAGGAGGACAACAAGTGTCTGCCTTTAAAATTTACATCTGGGTCTACATTTCACAAGGATTGTGACAACACAGTTTTAGGAATGATTTTGATATTGTTTCTGTCAATGACATAAGGAAAAGAAGGTTCTTGCAGAATGCCATTAAATGCAAACTAAGCTTCAAAGCATGTTTTAACATTTAAATCTGGAGGCATCATGAAACTGTAAGTGGATTATACCACTTAGCATTGGAAAAATGCTGTTGGGCTATCCTTGCTTGAGGCTTTCTTTTGTTGTGCACAATAATGTGTTAATACTGATTCTTCTGAATGTGCCAGTCTTTTAGGAAGTCAGAAAAATTGTAGTTATGGCTGCTGCATTTTGAAAATCGTAACACTTCAGGATTTTAAAATATTTGCTATTTATTAATATATATATTTTTTATTTTGCATCCGTTAAACTGTTAAAGAGCATTTATGAAAAGAAAAAAATTAGTTTTATGAAAACCAGAGTAGAAATTTTTTTAACTGGGGTAAAGAACTGGCTCATCTACTGTTTTCCTTGAAATTAGTAGATGTTGCAGAAAGAAACTCCTATGGGAATGTGGTACATACCTGGTATCTTAATGAGCTAAGTAAATGATGGCTGTCAAGAGCTACATTTATTTGAATGGTGGGTCAGCTTTGAAGCAGCAAATGTACTGAAATGGCTTCTTTTACTGGAATTGGAACCTTTGCTGGTTTTATTTATCTGAGAAGTGGAGAGAAAATGATTCTGAAACAGAATGTAGCTTTCTTTTCTCGGTGAATGAGTGTTAGTGTGACTGGTTTCTTGTGCTGGGAATTTTGTTTTTTTCTTGTTAGTGATTTGTTTTCCATAAACCAAGCCTTAAAGATATGTCATCCAGATGATTCAGCTGAGATTGCCCTGGCTTTCTTGTAAATAAGTCTATATGCTTCCAGTTCTTATATTTTCAGATGAAAGAGCAGGAAATCCTTTGCTTTGTTACTTAGAAAATACTGGATCTGTTTGCAAAAGAGTTCAAATTCAAATTTCACTGGACTTACCAGAACAACTCTTTATTTTATGTACTGGATTTTGTTAAAACACCTCGCAGATATTTTCGGTGAAAAAGTAAAATCTCTCCACACTAAGAATTAAGGTTAAAGCCAAGATACCTTCCTAACAAAGCCAACAATTTTTATGAGGGAGATTATTTATTTTATACAATCTCTGAACTATACACTTGTGGGAAAAGATGCTATGGCTGCAGCAGGACTTACTCAAAGGGAGCCTCTGAGTTGTGTCAGATCCAACACTGTGGTTTCAGTGGTGTGATTAGTGCAGGGTCTAAACCTGAAACCACTTAAATTGTGATTATTTTTCCCCTCTTGCTTCAATTTTTTCTGGTTTTTCTCTGCTTTTAGTTCAAACACATCCAACCTTTGTTATGTTCAGACAGAAGACAGACTATGTGCATGATTCTGAGCACCTCTAAAGTGTGTGCTGGAAAATCAGAAGAACCTTTTGCCAGTTTGAGTAACTTCATTATTATCTAGGAGCTACTGTTTAAGTAAGGCCTGGTTGTGGAAGCTTTGGGGATGGGAGATTGTCATGGGTTGGGTTTTTTGGGGGGCAGGGTTGCATATCTTGTCACATGTACTTAAAATCGAAGTTATAACCCAGAGCCATCCACACTTTCAACAAATACAGCCTGAGTCTGAGCAGCCCTGTGTGTGTTTATTGCTTGGTTTGCAACCCTGTTCTCATTTTCTGATTAGAATTTTACAGAAGCTTAAAACCCCATCTCAAATATGAAGAAGCTACTTGGAAAGAAACAGCAGCTACACCTCTTTGGAGTTCTTGGAGATGGATCCAGCATATTTACACTCCCACTTAAATTCTTTTTTTCCCCTAATTATTATTTCGGCTCTGAAGAAGCAATAGGAGAAAACCTGGCAGCCAGAACAAAATATCTGTCTTTAATTTTCCATTACTCTCTTTGTGCCAGGGCAGTGAACATGTTTGTCATTTAAAAGGCAGCTAAAGGTGGCAATTAAGGACATGATGGACTAGGCAGTTCTGGGTTAATGGTTCGACTTGATGGTCTTAGAGGTCTTTTCCAACCTAAATGATTCTATGATCACACACTTTTGGCTTACAAATGCCCTAAGGGAAGAGGAAAAACAACTCTAAGTGGTGCTGCCATAGGTGTGGTGTTTGAAATGTTTCATTAATGCTTCTTAAGGCTTGTGATTGTGCATCTCCAGGAGCCTCGGTGGCAGGTTGGCATCGACGGCATCAGCACTTTAGAGGACTTATGGCCCAAACTCGCCTTTGCAGTTTGCATATCCTTTATAGAAAATGTATTACAGAACACTGAAACAAAAGCTGATAAAACTTCCAAATCCCTTTGCAACAGGATTTAACTACTTCAAAGGAAAGCATGAGTTTCAACCGTTCTCAGAATTAAGGTTATTTTGGAATTTTTGAAGGGAAGGATTTTTTTTCCCCTTTGTTTTTGTAGCAGCCTTAGAGGGAATATGAATCATTTGAAGACTTATTTTGGCAAGCATTTTGCACACTTCCTTTGAAAGTATTGTCTTTGGTAACAGTCTCTTCACATCAATAACATTCTCCTCTTGGCTGTCCCTCATAAGCTTATCGGGGATGAAAGGTGATGAATGCTAAAATTCTCTAAGTGGTTCATATTCCAAACTATGTCAGTTCAGTTGTGTTCAGCGTGACTGAAGACGACACTAAAAATCTGGTGACAGGTTTCATTTGACATCTTCACTGGTTCTTGCACAGTTTCTTGGAATGTGTACTGCTGATGAGGAAATTCTCACAGATCCTCGTGCTACAGACACAGACAGATAAAAATCCACTTCTCAAAGTGATTTAGGACTCTTTATAGTAAAATAGATAAGCTCACTTCAGGATGATACAGGAATAATAATATAGGAACAAGTAGCATCTGTGTGTCTTCACTACATCTGGAAATTGTACTCATTAATCAGACTGATTTCTTGTTCTGCGTTAGGAAGAAAAGAAGAACAATTAGACCACCCAGGAGAAGCTGTGGTAAACAACAAGAATTTTACTTGTGAGGTGAAAAAAAGTACACTGACAAATGCCTTATACTCTTAAAGTGTGAAAAAACAGCATGAGAAACTGTTGCAGTGTTTTGATGCTGTTGTATACAAGATTTGGTGTTTGTAGAATTCATTGCACTGCTCAGTTTTTTAATTATTAAAAACATTTGGGCCTGGGTACAAAACCTATGTAAAAAATAAATATTTGTAAGTGATAAAAAGGGTCTTTAATAATTGCAGGATGGATTCAAGGAGAGAGTAGGGCTTTTAGTGGAAATTTAATTGCCTCTCCAAACACTTTTTCCATTTGTTTTATATCTTCTACTGCATTTATTGTTTATTATTTTGCTTCACAGGAAGTTGGTCTCAGCTATGCCCTTATTCCTGCAGTTCTGGGGTGGAACTGGAAGTGTCCATGGATGTTGTGAGCACAGGCATGAAGGGAGATCAAGGTGGAAGCTTTTCTAGAGCAGCTTTAGGTGAGCTCAGAAAGGGATCACTGGTACTAACCAGCACTGTGCTCATAACTTCTTTCTTCCACTTCCTTTGCACCAATCT
Source organism: Calyptomena viridis (assembly GCA_013390005.1). Classification (NCBI taxonomy): domain Eukaryota; kingdom Metazoa; phylum Chordata; class Aves; order Passeriformes; family Eurylaimidae; genus Calyptomena; species Calyptomena viridis. Next base: position 92,923 of record WEIV01019295.1, on the reverse strand, counting down.
ATGTATTTCTCTGAAGTTACTCTGGTATTTCTTTGTTCATACAACTACCATTAATGTTATTTTATTGTCCTCACAGGAATTTCTTTTGAGGTAAAATGTAGCAGGACCTTTAAAATAGAAAGGTTTAAAATTTTAAAATTGTGAAATCAGGGTGCTGTGAAGTGCAAGAAAATAAGTTAACATATATAAGCTTGGCCTGGACACAAGTTTACTATATGTAGTAAACTGAAACAAAGTAGGAAAAAAGAGCCAAGGAGAAAAAAAAATCCAGTAAATAAATTATTTGTCCATTGCTCGTAAGTATGTACCTTGATATTATTACATTTAATGTACCTCACAGGGGGTGGGGAGCAAAATCTCATCATTTCTTCAGCTCTTCTGTCTCTGTGTGAAGCCTTATCCAACTATCCCCTGCCAGCAGTACTAGTTTTGTACATGATGTGTTGTGTTGTAAAGGGCTGTTTGAGTGGAAGGGGTAATGCATTGTTGGTACCCCTGTAAAGGAGAAAAACTAAGGGCATTTTGTTTGTGCAGAAACAAACTGTTTTACCTGCTTTAAGGTGTGTGTGGGCTTTACTCAGGAGAAGAGGCAGGAACCTCTGTGCTGTTACTGGGGGTAGCCAGGCCAAGCCAAGGGACATTTGAAATAGATATTGTATTGTTTGGTGCTCAGGGGGTTTAAGGAGTGCTTGCTAGTGAAGGATGGATGATACACACCCAAAGCTGCTTTTCTCCTCACAGAATCACTAAGATTGGAGAAGCCCTCTAAGACTGAGTCCAAGCTGTGGCTGATCCCCAGCCCAGAGCACTGAGGGAATGTCCAGTCCTTCCTTGGACACCTCCAGGGATGGGCACTCCAAACCTCCTTCCCAGGCCTGACCACCCTTTCCAGGGAGAAATTCCTGCTGATGTCCAACCTGAGCCTCCCCTGGTACAGCTTGAGGTTAATTCCTCTCCTCCTGTCCCTTGTTCCCTGGAAGCAGAGCCTGATCCCCCTCGGCTCCCTCCTCCTGGCAGGGACTTGGAGAGAATTCCAGGCCCCCCCTGAGCCTCCTTTTCTCCAGGATAAGCCCCCTCAGGTGCCCCTCAGGTGCCTCTCCTGTGACTTAAATCATCATTCTGCTTTGCAGATATTGCTATAAATCCAGAATATTTAGAAGCTAAGGCTGTTTATAAGTGTTGTCCTTACTCTCATTCGGCAAGTTAACAGGAACTCACTCATTTCACTTCTCACTTTTGCTGCCACAATGCTTTGGATTCCCCCATTAAACACAACTATTTCTTTCCTTAGAGCACTCCAGCACCTCTTCTTGGGAACTTGAGTGTAAGGCTACTAATCAAACCCAGAAAGCAAATGAACCCTGGTTTTACTCCTGGTGAAATCATTCTGATCCTTTGATAAGAAGTAATCTATTTTATTAATTCTAGAGGGTCGCACAATGCAGCCGACAGAAAATATGGAAACTATACTTCTCTACATAATTGGGATAAGTAACAATAGAATCCTTTAATTTATCTACGAGTGTGCTAGAAATGGTTTTTGAAAAGTGAATCACTAATTTCATCAGACCTTTTTTAAGTATCATCACAGTGCAGCAATCTGCACCACAGGCAGCTGTTCTCATTTCTTCTTGAAAATGAAAAATTACGTCCTGTGTAATACAGGCACTGAGTCATCACCAGAAAATACTGAGAATTTTAATTATAACCAAGAAATGCCACAGGTGAATCTCTTAAATCATGGTACAACACCAATGTGTAAAATAGGACTTTGTCTCTTTAGGGTATTTGTTTTGCATCCTATTTGTGTAAATAGTGGTGACTGCACAGGGATGGTAAGATGAACCTTGGTTTGCTTCCAGTTGACTTCTGTAATATCTGTTTTCCTTTTTCTCAAGTTATTCTGTGCCTTGACATAAATATTTTTGATGCTGCTGTAGAACTGAGTTGTCCTGAGGTGGTCACAGTCCTGCTGCATAGCTGCCATTATGCTCACTGTAAGAATGGCTCTGTAGTTTTATGGAAAATAAATGAAGCCTAAAAGAAAAAAATATAAAGAGAAAGAACCAGACCAGTTTCAATAGTGTTGGGTTAGTTTCCATAAACTGCTGGTCTGTTTTTTAGGGGAAAATAAAAAAAGAGCCATACAAACAAACTTATGGAACAATCTGTATATCAATTTGTTCAGGGGAGTGTTATAAGCAGCAAAAAGAAACACTAGGGCTAAAGTTTTAGAGCAATCACAGGAAGGAATAGTGGTTTGTCAAAAAAAAAAGGCTATATTTTCCCTACAATTGGCATGTGTTTCTCAGGAAGATGCTCCAGAAGATGCTGGTGGGGTGTGTGCTGGACAGAGGGGGTGGCAGTGCTGGGGAGACCTTTGGATTTCCATCAGGAATAGTTTGCTCAAGTCTCCTTGTTCCCAGTGGCAGAAATAAGGGAACCGGTAAGTGCTTCTCTTTATCAGCAGGATCCCAAAGGCCTCTGATCCCTTAGGGAGCAGCACATCCAGGGAAGAGTTCTGGCAGCAGCAGAGAGTTCCTTTGGGTTGGATTTTCAGCTGATTGGGGAGCAATCCCGTGGGATTCTAAAGCACCAGGATACCTATAGAAAGTGGGATGGGAGGAAGGATAGCTGGGTGCTAAACCAGCATTTATGTGCTACTTCAGCCACAAAGGGGTTAACAAAGATTTCACTGTGTCCCCACCTAGGATTTAAACTCAGAATGGGGAAAAGTGCTACGTGTCAAGGTGAAGGAGCCTTGAGAGAATTTCCTTTTGTAGAGCCTTCAGGACAACGGTCCTGGAACAACAAAGGGAGAGGAATGTTGGGGAAAGAAAGCAGGTATCTGCAGAGAGGAGAGGTAAGAAAAAGCAATGGAGTCAAGAAAAGTGGCATTTTTCACTTCACACAACACTGTTAGATGGGGAACTGTTCAGGTTTATCTCTCAGTGCGCTCTGCTGCTGTCACCCAGCTCAGATCAGTAATTAGGTGTCTCCAAAAAGTTCCTAAAAGATCGATGAGGCAGTTTGAACAGAACAGCTCTGAGCTGAAAATGTGAAGAGTGTTCTAATCTATTTAGATGCTCACAGAGAAACTGTTTCAGAAAATGTCTTGTTGACATTAGCCACTTATAGTTTCTGTAGACAAAAAGTTAAATGTTTAATGCTTGTCCTAATTACAGTCATTAAGAACAGAACATTTAATATATTGTGAAGTTGAAAAGGATGGGATTTGACGTGTTACTTTATAAGTTAGAGCCTCATAATGGAGTTGTTAGAGGAAATAATTACTTTCCAAATCCAGGCATAAGCACTGCAGGTAGGAAGAAGAATTCTTTTTTTTTTCCCATATACTGCTTTTTCAAAGTAAAGTCATGTTTTAAATAAATGTGTATATACATGCATACACAACTATGTAAAGCATGGCTCTAATTTGAAAATATGTTTTAAAAATAAGTGTGAGAGAAAAAGAAGGATTAAAAACAAATTTCTTTAGATAAGATGGATAATTCAGGGTTTAGATGAGGAATTATATATTTGTTTCTTACTGTAGGGAAACTGAGGGGATAAAAAACATAAATATGTGGATATAGCACATTTTCACCTGGCTGATGCTTGATTCCCCATCTACTTTACCTCCTAACTTAAAGTGCCACAGAATTGATACCTTCCTGGTATCCCTTTTTGGGGGACAGACCTCCCCTTATGATGGGGTACAAATAGGAAATCTGAATAACCCCTCCAGCCACTGCTGGACCAAGAACAAAACTCTGAAACTCCTTCCAGTATGTGGAGTAATGAATCCAGGTCCTTCTGCTGTGATTTTTGCATAGGTGGTTCATGCAGGAGTGTTTCCAGTTAAAAGCAATATTTTCATGATGATATTCAGCATGAATAATGATGGAAGAATCTGGCTCATGATATGGAAAATCATCAAGAAGAATTCATGCTAATTGCTTGTACCTCAATGCTGGTTGCTGAAAATGAAGAACTATTTTTCTTCTGGTTTGTTCTAGGAAATATTTTCTTTGAAAAATAGAATTGAGATCATGACCTTTGTTTAATGCAGCTATTTATCCTCTTATTCTTATTTGATTATATTTTCCTGTGTTCATGGTTACTGATAATTAAACAGGGCATTAGAGAAATCACTCTACCATCTGCTACTTGTTTGCAAGGACATATTATTCCTATTGACAACTTTGTTCTTTCAAGTTCAAAAGATAGTAACACCTCCTAGTGCAGTCCATGAAAAAATGATGTTTGATATAATCTCTTCTGGAAAACCAGTGACAACTCAGAAACTCACTTCTCTGTGGAGTGATCCAAGAACTACTACAGAGTCTGATTTTGCCAAATAACATCATAAACAAATGTATGTAGCTTTCTTTCAGAGGTTGTATAAAAATTTTGATGATAAAGAAAATCTTAGCTTTGCCCTCAAGTGAATTGTGAATTTACTCAATTACCCTCATGCTTTCAAACTCTAACTAGACCTGTGAGCTTGAGATGTTAAACTTGTCATTGTAAGGACCATGATCATCTATTGCTCTGCTGGCTTGGAACTGTGGAGCAGTGATGACAAATTGTGGGTTAGAGACTTACAAGTATCTTGTGATCTTTAGTGCCTGGTTACTCTTCAGGGGCATATAATTGTCATAATAATAAATGGCAATTGATGTGAGTGGGGTTGGAGCTAATTCATAATGTGAACTCCAAACTTCCTCTGAAGGTCTGTGGGAGCTGCACCCACAGCATTGCCTCTCTGAGGGGCATTTCCCACAGCTGCCTTATCAATGTGCCACTGCATCCTCTGAAAAGCTATATTCCTGAAAATATCTTTTCTTAAAGCCCAAAAGTTTTCCTATCAGTGCTTATAAGAAAGATGCTCTTCTACAGACTTGGTTGATGAGCAGGATGAATCATGTAATCTGTTTATCCAGAACTGTTGGTGAGAGCTGCTTTTAACTTGGAATTTAGCTGGTTATGGAAAATGCCCAAAATGTTGTTCCCAGGAATCATCAGCATAATTCTGAAGTATTTTTTTAAGTGCTGAAAAGAATATTCCTCTTAAAATGGTTGAAATATCATGTATTACTTATTTCAAATAATGTAAGACACCGAAATAATAATTTCAGAATTATTTTCAACAGCTCTTGGAGGAAAGTTTTTTCAAACTTCAAAAGACAATCCAGAAGTTTACTCAATAGGGAATTGTCTAGAAATCTCTGACTTCAGAACCACTCCATTTACTGCCTGTTTCTGCTGCCTGAATTTGTTACTTTTTAACTGTAAATCAATAGGGGCAGAATTCAGATGGAGCATCCAAATTAATCTAAGATTAATTATCGTGTTAATCTATAATTAATATAATAGATATTGTATTGGTGAGTGAGAAAACCGAGTGTGAACTGAGGATACAGGACAATGTACACAGGGGATGGGATGGATGGGATGAGGATACAGGACAATGTACACAGGGGATGGGATGGATGGGATGAGGATACAGGACAATGTACACAGGGGATGGGATGGATGGGATGAGGATACAATAAAATGTACACAGGGGATGGAGAATTTGATGCATGCAGACAGTAGGACTGTGAATTCCAAGTTGCTTCACTCTTGCTGGACAGACAGACACAAACTCTTGCTGTAGATGACTTCCAGACCCTGAAAAAGGACAGGCTGAATAATTCCAGTCCTTGAATGCAAGACTTTGTAGGTGCAAGTCGTAGGGGATTTTGAAAATTCTCCCAAAATGGTATTTCTTGAGATCTGAAAAGTTTGTTTTCCACCAGTTCAGTCCAGTCTTAGCTCTGCTGTTTATCAGGGATTGTGTGAGGAAGTTCTGCCTTTCTGAAGACAGATTCTGCTGCTGCTTCCTTATTGAACAGTCCCTTTTTCTATTTTGGGAACTATTTCTGAGACACATGAACAATTCCCTCTGGGCAGTCCAATCGACTTGGATCTTTCCAGAACTATTTTATACAAATACAGTCTCCTGCCACCTACAGAAAATTAGAGCCATTTGAAATGCCTTTTGCTGGACTCTAATTAAACCTCAAACTTCTTCCAGGATTTAGTTTGTTGGAGCAAAAAAAGACACTTCTTGCCTGTATGCATATTGCACATAATTGCAATAATTGTAAGAATAAAAGGAACTAGGGTTTTGTTGTTTTGATTTGTTTGTTGTTGTTGTTTTATTTTTTTTTAAGCTGGAAATGCTGTCCTGATCTGTAACAGCCTTCTTGTGAAAGAAGAACAAGCAGCAGATGTGACTCTTCCCTTATTTTAGAATAGAAATCAATTTTCCCTTGAGATCAACAAGGTTTTACTATTTCAAATCCTGTTTTCCAGTCACAAAAATCACTGTTTCAAACTATGGAGTGCTGTTTGAAATGTGCATTGATAATTATCCTGCCATCTAACTTCCTGTATTACTTCTAATAATTTTACCATAAATATCCAGCTGAATGTTTATTCCATAGTCTTTCAGCTTCTTTCCTATGTGCCAGAATTCTACAGTTCCTGCCAAATTCTCTGCTTTCTTCCTGACAGCTTCTGATTTGCTTCTTCGTTTTACACAAAGATCTTGTAGTGCATTAATCATCCAAGATTGGATTCATTAAGGGTAATACAATATTAAATCACTCTGATAAAGTAGGCCATTTCCCTTTCATTCTGAGAAGTTGGAAAAAGCCCTCTGGTTTTGATTTCTCTTTGAAGTGCCCAAGATTTTTCAGTAGTTTTTCTTCAAACAGCTCTGCTGAAAAATGTTGCCATTGAGCACTTCAGGCCTTGAGTTCATGGAGTGAATATGAAAGATAAATATTGCAGACATAAATAATGATTAAGGGTGAAGGGGATCCTGACTGGCCATTTGGTCCAATCCTCTACTCCAAATGGGACAGATGGAAAATTTGGATCTGACTTTGAAGTTACATCTGATTCTTAACCAGTCAGGTTGGGATATCTTTAATGACAAAATTCCACTGTATCCTGGCAGCTTGTTCCAGTGTTTGAACACTCCTATTATGAAAAATATTATTCCTTATGTGTAATTGAAATTTCCTTGGCTGCACCTGGTTTTTGTTGCCTCTTTTGTGAAGTGTCTCTGAGAGAAGTCTGGCCCTGCCTCCTCATTAACATGTCCCTCATTCCCCTTAATCATCCTAAGGCCTTCCTCATTCTGTGCATCTTATGTGTAGTGGCACTCCACTGCACTCAGTATGGTTTTTTAATTTGTTCATGCAATTCCAGGCTGGACAGCACTTCCAGATGTGATCTCACCCAAGTACTTGATGGAGGATAATAATCCTCCCACCGGTATCATGAAGGTTAAGCAACTCAAGATTTCCAAGTAGGTGGTTGGCTTGTTGTTATGCAGGCAACAGTGCCCTTCTGGAATTGAAAAATAACAATTGCATTGTTATTTTAACTTGAAAATCTCAATTGTGGTTGATTTATATGATAATCTGACCACAGGCCATGCATAATAAATAGAGTATTGATAATTTGCAGCTGCTCACTCAAGTATTTTGAACTGCTCATTTGATGCCTTTAAAATACAGATGTATGTTAGGGACTCTTCATACCCCCATTCACTTTAAATTCTTTCCTGTTTGAGTTTTGCAAGCACATTCTACCTCTTTTGTGTGCTCAGTGTGGTAATTACCACTCCTTTTCCTCTCTCTGTAATCTTTGGATCATAAGGAATGCTCTTGATATATGGCTTTTATAAGTCTTCATTTCTGAGCGTTGACAATTTTCTAAAGTGCATTTTGGTTTTGTTTTTTCCCTCCTATAACAGATTCTAAGACCAGGAAAGCAGTCTGAGAGAACTGATGGCAGTTCTGGGTGTGGGAATCATGTCCCTGCTGCACAGGTTGGAGATCTTACCTCCCATATGGCACGTGAGTGAAAAAGAATATTCTTTACTTTCCTCACTAATTTTCTAAACCTAAGCCAGTGCCACTTAAGTTTTAGCAAAGACACAGAGCATCTTTTACTGCAAAACAAGAGAAAAACCCAGCTTTTTCCCATTTTTTTTCTATGCAACAGTTCATGCTCCTTCTGAGCAGGTGAGCAGCCAATGTAATGTTTCAAGAGGGAAGGAAGAGTGGAATTAATGGGGCTAATGAGAAGCAGGACCAGTCTGCAGAACACAACCAGCTGTATCTGCTGCAATAGAAGCACTAATAGGTGTTCCTTGTGGGATGCTAATTTCATAGGCTGCAGGATATGATTCCTTTGCTGCTGGTTTGCTCTGTTGATTTGGAGGATCTGCAGTCAATACAAAAAAGTTCTAGAGGGGAGTAGAGAAGCCAGATAGGTCCTAGAAAGGAAACAAGAAACCAGTCAAAAGGTTTTACTGTGACAACTGTAACTTGTGTTGCTTGTCATCTTCCTGTGGTTCATTTCACTTGTTTGCTGCTGCCTTCCCCTGTGGAATTACAGTCCTTTGACCTGTCAACAGGTCAAAAGAGCAAATAAAGTCACGTTCACTGGAGCTTGGAGGGTTTTATAGAGGAATCATAGAATCACAGACTGGTTTGGGTTGGAAGGGACCTTAAAGCCCATCTCATCCCACCCCCTGCCATGGGCAGGGACACCTCCCACTTATCCCAGGGTGCTCCAAGCCAAATCCAACCTGGCCTTGAGCATTTCCAAGGATGGGGAGTGCACAACCCCTGGGCAACCTGTGCCAGTGTCTCACCACCCTCACAGGGAAGAATTTCTTCTAATATCTGGTCTAAACCTGCTCTCCTTCAGCATAAGACCATTTCCTTTGTCCTGTCAATCCATGTCCTTGTGAAAAGTCCCTCTTCAGCTTCCTGTAAGCCCACTTCAGGCACTGAAAGGAACCCTAAGGTCTCCCCAGGCCTTCTCTTCTCCAGGATGAACAGTCTCAACTCTCTCAGACTGTATGGAGGTTCTGAAAGGAAGAGCTAAATGGAAGTTCTTGTAAAAATATAGTCATGTGGATTCCAACTTAGCTTGGATGTTCCTGTGTAGGAAAGCCAAACATCCTTTCCCTGGTCAGCAATCCTGTTTTTTACATAAAGATTATGTTAAAGCACTGAAAGCCTGTTAGGAATTCCTCTGTCTGAGGGCTCTCTGTACTCTGTCATTAAAAGAGAGGAAGTAAAATGTGGGAAGCCTTGTTTTTCAGCTCTGTAAACAACCTTCATGTTTTTGTCACAGAATCATTTAGGTTGGAAAAGACCTCAAAGACAGAGTCCAACCTTTGACTGATTATCTCTTGAACTGAGAGTTAGAACAAACTGATATACCTTACATGCTGTAGAATTCTGAATTTATGAAAACCCCACCCAAGACCAGAGTGGTTCCTAATGTTAGACTGACCAGCTGCTGNTGGTCTAAACCTGCTCTCCTTCAGCATAAGACCATTTCCTTTGTCCTGTCAATCCATGTCCTTGTGAAAAGTCCCTCTTCAGCTTCCTGTAAGCCCACTTCAGGCACTGAAAGGAACCCTAAGGTCTCCCCAGGGCCTTCTCTTCTCCAGGATGAACAGTCTCAACTCTCTCAGACTGTATGGAGGTTCTGAAAGGAAGAGCTAAATGGAAGTTCTTGTAAAAATATAGTCATGTGGATTCCAACTTAGCTTGGATGTTCCTGTGTAGGAAAGCCAAACATCCTTTCCCTGGTCAGCAATCCTGTTTTTTACATAAAGATTATGTTAAAGCACTGAAAGCCTGTTAGGAATTCCTCTGTCTGAGGGCTCTCTGTACTCTGTCATTAAAAGAGAGGAAGTAAAATGTGGGAAGCCTTGTTTTTCAGCTCTGTAAACAACCTTCATGTTTTTGTCACAGAATCATTTAGGTTGGAAAAGACCTCAAAGACAGAGTCCAACCTTTGACTGATTATCTCTTGAACTGAGAGTTAGAACAAACTGATATACCTTACATGCTGTAGAATTCTGAATTTATGAAAACCCCACCCAAGACCAGAGTGGTTCCTAATGTTAGACTGACCAGCTGCTGTTTAAATGGAATGTTATAGGTCTGGGTTTTTGTTTGTCTAAGCACAGTCTAGAGTTGAAATCTGAACCACAGCTGATCAAGTGGTTGCCAAATTTTAGACCTGATCAAAAAACTGAAGGGAAGGAGTTCTTTTTGGCATCAGTGGACTTTGGCTCAGCCAAACCACTGGGCTCCAGGAATTCTGCAAGCTGGAGTATTGAACTGCAGGAGGGAATCCTACAATCCTCAGCTGTATAAATATGACTGTCAAGTGTATTTGGCTGTTGTGAAAACTTGAATCAGAGTATAAACCGCTGCCTTTATTTGTTCATTTCCTTTCTGTGCCTTGTCTTTGTTGTATTTATTACTCACCTTGTCCTATTCCAAGATGATAATCTTCCTGGGAATGCTCATATTTGTGCAATATTTGGTTCAGTGTAGTCTGTTGGGCTGTGCAGTGACTTACAGATACTTTGAAAAGAATGAAAGCTGCTGCAATAGGAAGTGATATACCCATTTCTTAAATAACACTGAGAAAAAAATTAGATCTTTAAACCTAAAATGGAGGAAAAACAGTAACCTTGTTGTTAGTGAGACTCTGGAGAGCTGGACATCTTTCCCAGCCAAATTAATATTTATGCAAAGGTCCACAAACATTCTTGCCATGCTGTGAAGCTGAGAAAATAAATCTCTTTCTCCTGAGGTGCATAAATATCTCACCAATGAATATTGTAGAGAAACCTATAAATATTGCAGAAATTGATATATTTGTTGAATGAGGTTCAACTGTACACTTATTGCAACTTCCAAATCCTTTGACCTGAATGAAATAAACAGAAATTATAATCTTTTGCTGGAAAACATTTGAGGATGAATGAGGAGTGTAGGATTTAGAGTAAACTACTTGGTTCTTTGTTAACTTCCAAGTGTTACTAACTTCATTAGAACAAGCCTGGTTGTTCCACAAGACTGGTTTCCCTGTGTTTTAATGCTTATGCTCGTTTTTTCTGAACTAAAAGGAAATAGCAGCCTCTGCTGGCAAAAACCCCAGGCCAAAACAACAACAAAAATAATAAAACCCTACCCAACCTTCTAGAAAAAGTACTTTTAAGCTGTCTATACCAGCTTGTGGGTCTGAAATGTGAATAAAACCAAACAAAATGTGTAATTTACTGTGCGATTTGGCATCATCTCTTAAATCATCTCATCTACTTCATCAAACCTGCTCTACAGTCTTCCAAATCTGTCAGTACCACCCAACCCCTGGCCCTGCATCCTTTACACTGTTCAGCAGTACAGGAACTGCCAAGTTCTGTTTCCCTTTCTTCCTTCCCTCTGCCCTCTCCAATGCAAAGTTATACTTCTGTCTCTTTTTTTAATGTGTGTTCATGTTCAATCATTTGCTCACTCGAGGTTCTGCAACACTTGTGAGCTTTACAGCCTCTACCTCTGCCAGCACTGGGCTAAGAAATGAGTTTCCATTTTAATCTGCAAACCCACTTTTCACTGTGTCTGGTTGTTGAATGTGTATTTTGTCTTGTTATTTGGAGGTTGTTTTCATACATTTATCTAATTACTGTCAAACAAGGGTTCCATGCTATGGCTGAAGAGTAATAATACAGGATAATAAGTGCTCCATGTGGAATTCCAGTTCAATTTATAACTACTCTTTTTTTTGTGAACTAAAATAATAGCCAAATAAAAATGACACTGGACTAGGATGTACAATGTACATAGAGGTGTCTTGAAAAATGAAAACAAACTTACTATTTAAACTGAACTACTTACTTCTCTTGGCTATTTCTGAAAGTTTCCTTCTAAGGAAAACCAACCACCACTTATTTTAACAGTGAAATGCTCCAGTAGATTTATTGTGCTATGGAAGGAATTTAATCTTGCTCTTCTTAAAAAATATGCCCTACATCTGCAGCTGCTCAGCACTTATTTCATTATATGGAAATAATGAATAACTTTAATGAACATGTAATGAATAATTTTAAGCACTCTAAGCTACATTCAGATTGTTAAACGAGGCATAAGGTGAGGTGGTTGGGAAGCTTAAATTATTGGATCTTGCTACTCCTGAAGATGTTCTGTGAAAGCCAAACCAGAATGAGAGACTTGATGTCTAACTAAGAACGTCTGAGGATGTTTCTGAGTGTGGTCTGTGATCAGGAGCCCTGTTGGGAGAGATTAGATGCAAATTCTGCCCCTGTGATCTTCTCTTAACAATGATAATGAGCATAATTAGAGAATTCTGGTAAAAGGTTAACCTCTGGCAGAACTTCTGGGAATTTTAAAGCTCATGGATTTTTTTTCCCCAGTTTCTAATTGAAAGTCTCATCCCCTGAATATTTTTCCTCAAAACGTACCAATAAGATGTAACTATATGCTAAGGAAAATGTGTATTCTTGCTTAGCTTTTTCCCCCTTATTTTTTAAAGGAGGTGTCTTGAATTCCTTTAATTAGTGGCTGGTTAGATGTTCCAGGGGAAGTTTTCCTGCATGGAAAAAGCTGAACTAGACTTGTTGTTGTGACCACAATAAACTGCAAGGTGGGCTGAGAAGTAATTGAACTGTAGAACCTGATCCAGAAGACAGAAATCTACAGGTTTTGGTGTGGAGAAGGGATGGGATGTTGCTAAAACACCTTCCATAAGTTCTGTGTGACCAGAATCAATTTTAGCTCCTCATCAAGAGCTGAACAAGCTGATTCCCTCAGTCCCTGGTGTTCCCAGGGCACGAACAGTAGGAAAAGACAAGTCCCAGGGTGAAGAAGAGGGTTAATGTGCTTGGCAGAGGGTTCAGAACTGGGTACAATTGTAAATGTTTCAGAGCAGCTGAAGTTTAGGGCTTGTGCTTTTCAAGGCAATCATGTTGAGACTGAGCTGTTGTGGGAAGACTTGTGGGGAAATCCTGAGGAGGATTTTTCACTCTGCTTTCCACGGTCCAGGGTTCAGTTCAGATTTCCTGGAGTGAAGGCTGGGACACTCTAAGCTGCCTTAAGTGGCAGAAAGTACCGGAAAGGTACCAGCTGAGCTTAAATGACAAGGAAAAGTTATAAAATGCTTTTCATCTCTCAGCATTTGCTCTGATGGGCTTCTAGCCAGGAGCTTTTATACCTGCATAATCTTTCTGCTGTCTCATGTAAAATTAAAATTGCATGTGGTAGCAGGAAACAAAATTAACTACTTAATTTTCTTGTGTCATTTTGAGGCCAGATGGTACTGGAAAAATAGGATATTAGTTGGCAGTGACACCACTGTTCTTCCTGCCACTGGGTGGCAATGTTTGATTAAAAACTATGTATGAGGAAATAAAAATGCTCTCCTCTTTTCTCGGCAGAGGAGGTACACATCTTCCTTGGGGTATATGGCTTTCTGAAATCTTTTTAGGAGAAAAATATTGTATTATATTTAACTGCAACTAAATTTCCTTGGTTTATTTGTTACTATTATTCTAATAGTGCTTAGAAACCCCTTGGGCTTTGAAGTTCAGTGTTGGATGCTGTAGAAAATTTAGACTTTACCTAAGTGTTGGTTGCAGCCAGTTGTCTGTGAGCTCAGCAATGTGGAAAGCACAAATCCTCATGCCTCCTTTGCTACACCTGACTCATGCTATAAAAAGCAATTCAGTAATTAAAGTGCATGAATTTTATTACAAGGGATATTTATGCTTCAAATCACACAGTGCACTATATCCTAAAATGCTCTCTTATGTCATGCAGGGTTACAAGTGTCTGTCAGACAAGATTAATTTGAGTGAAACAAATACAGGTTAATAGAACTATTCCTGTTTAAATTTTGAATGTAAAATTTATGTCTGGAACTCAGAACTTATTTAATTGGATGAGTCAAAGGGACTAGTTAAATTAATATTATAACTTCAACAGGGGCCAGTGGACCAGGGAAGAATGTGAGTTAGGTAAACAAGATCCAGAGGTCTCCTCTTTGGAAAGACTTCTTCCACAAATTTGTTGGGGTTTATTGTGGTGGTTGCTGTTGTTTGATTTTTAAAATTGAATCTCTTGAGAGGAGTTTCACAGCTCTATTACCTTCTGTGTAAACACATCATTTCTTTTGGGTTTTGGACTTACTGTGTTGTATAAAAAGCATGTCAGAACCCCAGAAAAATCTCATTCTTTGTAGTCCTGCTCTGCCATCAGCCAGAATTTCTATGCATTTTTATTAGGCTTTGTGCCAAGCCAGTGGTTGCTTGGGAACTTGTTTTGTTTGATTTATTTGAAAATGATCAATGAAGAAGGAAAAAGTGGATTGCAGAGGAGACAGAATGAAATGGTTGTTTTGTCTGGAACAATGCTCATTTGCATGATAAACCTGACATGAAGGAAGAGGGCAGATTGAAGAGGACATGGAACTACCTGACTAGATCCAGAAATTAATCCCTAGTTACTTTAACAGGTCATTTGCCTCACGAGAACATCCTTTTTACCAATGCTCTAAGTAAATCCTACAAATTAAAACCAATAACTAGATATATTTGGTTTATTTCCAGTCTGGCTCACAAAGATGGAATTCCTGGTAGGAATCCTGCCTTGAGGAGTCCCAGTCTGGTTGCTCATCCCATCCCACCCCCTGCCCTGGGCAGGGACACCTCCCACTATCCCAGGTTGCTCCACCCTGGCCTTGGACACTTCCAGGGATGGGGCAGCCACAGCTTCTCTGGGCACCCTGTGCCAGGGCCTCCCCACCCTCCCAGCCAGGAATTTCTTCCTAACATCTAATTTAAATCTCTCATTTTTTTGTTTTAAACCATTCCCCTTTGCTGTATCATTACCCTGAATCATTATTTTCTAATTAATTTAAGGCTAATCTTATTTTATTGAAGCACAGAATTCTTTTCTTCCTTTGAAGTAAACACTCAAATGGGTTTAGGATTTATGTTGCACTGTAAAAACGTTGAAAGCTTTATTTTTTTTGAGATACTTATCTCCCCTTGCAACCATATTTAAACTGTGTAGTTATAAACCTCAGAGGAGTTTATAGAGGAGCTGCAAGGGAGAGCTTGGAATTGGTGTTTCAGAAATTCTGAGTTGTGGGTCTAAGTGAGGCTGCAAAGATAGTTGCAAGCAAAGATAGTTGCAAATAAAGAATTTTGCTTACCCTCCTTCTATTCCAGCTGGCTGCATTTACTTTTATCAAACAATCCAGAATGGAATAGGGAGAAAGATGTGCCTTTTTTTTTTCCTCCTCCTTTTTTTGCCTGCTATCCTATAACAGTTCACTTCAGATTATGACTGTAGTCACTGAAGAATTGAAATTATCTCTGTGAGAATAGAGATAATTTAAGAGTAAAAAAAAAAGAAAGGGGCCACAGAGATTATAAACTGGAGTCTAGGCAGCAATAAGTACACAATTCATACACTTTATGAATCTTTAAAATGTAATGTACTTGATTGCTATGGAGAAAAAGAGATGTAAATGATAATATGAAGATAATTCCACTACCATTGTTTTTTCAATGGTCTCCAGACAGTAAAACTTTGGAGTTTTTTTCAAAACTGTCTGGAATGACTCTCTAAGACTTTATGTACAAAATAATCAGCTACAGATATTAAGGAAAAAAAAATCCAGTCTATCTCTCCAGGATGCCAAAAGACACTTTGGAAAAAACCACTGGGCTCTTTCTTTACTTGATGCTTTGAATCTTATGGCATTTTATTCCTGACTTTTGCTGCAGATTTAATGTTAATTTTCAGATGTGTTCATCTCTGAAGGTGTTCAGGTCTCAAGAGCTGGCAGAGCCCAGTGCCCTTCCCAGAGCCTGAGTGTGCAGGGCACACCTGATATTTGATAACTCTGTTCTTCCTGTCCTGGCTCAGCTGGCCAACAGCCAAACACTTCTGTCTCGTGTTTGTGCACTTCAAAAATACATTTCACTCAATAAATTCCCACTTAGCTCCTACTCTTGGGAGAGGCCAGGTCTGGGAGGTGTTTGTAGGACTCCCAGGCTGACTCCTGAGGTGGTGTTCCAACTCTGCAGGGCATGGATACACTGGACACAGGGATTCACTGGTGTCCATGTGCAGCTCCCTTGGGCATTCCTGCCTTCCAGTGCTGTTTGCAGGGCAGCAGAACCCAGAACAGCCACTGGGTTGATGTAAGAATAGGGCACCAGGGCCAATCTTCCCTTTCCCAAGCCTGCTGTCTCTTCAGGAGTTACCATTCCATACTGGAGGGATATCCAGAACTGCCTCAGTGAACACACACCACCACCAACACGTTAATTTTCACGTTTGTTAATTGTTTTCCTTTGCCTTCTGCAATTTTTTTGTCTGCCATTCTGTTTCTCTCAGTCCTGATGGTAACAGAAATACTCAGTAATGCACAACCTGATGGAATCTGGCAG
Organism: Calyptomena viridis; assembly: GCA_013390005.1. Classification (NCBI taxonomy): domain Eukaryota; kingdom Metazoa; phylum Chordata; class Aves; order Passeriformes; family Eurylaimidae; genus Calyptomena; species Calyptomena viridis. Next base: position 76,566 of record WEIV01019295.1, on the reverse strand, counting down.
AGATGCCCAGTGTCTGGAGTGGTTGGCTCAGATTGAGATGTTGTTTCTCCCTCTAAAATGCCCTCTTTCATTCAAACAAGCAGCAGATTCACCCCTGAGCACAGAACAGAGTCGAACACTGCTTTCCATGGCAAGGTAGTTGCCTGGAATTTGGTGGGGAAAAAAATTGGAGGCTGCAATTTCTTGTAGAATATGGGCTCAGATAAAAGAGGGTCATCAGCCCATCTGCAAGTCTGACTTCCCTTGAGGGAAATATATTATTTTGTCTACATATAATAATTGTACAATGTTTTCATAGAGAAGTTACAGCACTCTAATATTTGGTGAACCTGTAGTTCCTTTAAAACTCTGCCTTAATGCCAGGGCTTTTTCCCACCCTTGCAATAATCTTCTCAGATATGGCTGAATCTCAGTCCTGGGGAGGTTTGGATGCCTAAATTCTCTTTGAATTCCATCTGGACTGAACATGATCCACTGTACATATGCCACGGGCTGCTTCCCTTGGCCTCTCTAGCTGTTGCACAGTTCCTGAGGCAGGAGGGACCTGGAAGAAAAGAATTGTGTTTTGCCTTTTATTTAAGAAGTATTTTCAGTGATTCACAGGTGCTGTGCTTGGAAACTTTCTCATATTAATCCACATACACCTGATTCCTTTGCAGCTCAAATGCACTTGGTAAGACATCATAGGTTTTGGGGGGTCTCTGTTTCCTTGGTGGGAAATCAGGTCCCTTTATATTTCCATTTAAAGGGATGTTTCAGTAGGATGTTCAAAGCTTGCTGTAATTATGGAGCGAAGAAGACAAGACTCCTTCTACAAGTTCTAATTATAGTTCTGCTACTAGAGATAAGAGCAATGTTATTTCCTTGGATTTGTTCTAATCTGCTTCTTTCTGTGCATGTCCAGCAGTGCTGGTTTTCCTTCTCCAGGGCACTATAACATCCTAGGTTGTTTCACCCAACCTGAGCAACTTCCTTAAGGCCATTCATCATCAAAGCCACTAAAAACATGCAAGTGTGCCATGGATTCAGTCAGACTTCCAGTTCCTACCCCTGGATAGTTGTGATTTAGGGGAAAATTGCTGATTCTCTTTAGTTTTTTGTCGTTGTTGGTTTTTTTGTAAGAGACAGAATTTACTTGTTCTGAGCTCTGTTCCCAAAGAGAAAAAAATCTGAAACATTTTTAAAGAAGCCTTCCTCAGCAAAACCTCAATTTTCTTAATTTCAGTCAAGAAAAATAGAACGAAGAAATCCCTAAACATCCAACTGACTCCTTAGAATGGCAATATTTAATTAGGAAATCTCTGTAGGTGTTGTTGCCATTCTCACAGTATTTACATCACAGCTGAGTTGGGAGGATTTACTATGTTAAAAATAATCTCAAACTAGTGCTCTGTAAATACCAAATCCAGCCTCTATTTTCCACACTATAGGGAAAAATCTGAAGGGAGGGTTCTGTGAGAACTTTTGCTTTCTTTGAGCAGGGTCTCAGTTGCTCTATTACCTGTTGCTCACCAGCTCCTGACTTTCCTTGGTGGTGGGAACAGAATTTTATTTCCTTTATATGTAAAATAAGAAATCTTGATTAAGAATATTTGGAGTACCGGTGTGAATGAAAGAATCTATTACAAAAAAAGATCTCTTAAGTGTTCTGTGAACACAATAAAAGTCTTCAAAAGGTGAAACCATACCAGTGCTAAAAGGTGTCTCGTGGAAAGTTTTGCCACCCTAAAAATAGATTCTTTAACTACAAAAATGGTCACAAGTCATCCTATTTTTTTGTTCTTTATGAAATATTATTGGTTGTATTGTTCATACCACACCATATTGTTCATACCACATCAGTTTATTTCTGATATATATATATATATAGTGAACTTATTCTCCTGTGTGAACTTACTCTGTGGAGATGGGAAAATTCATCTTGGGAACAGCTAAATGAAGCAAATTCCCAAGTGCAACCAAGGCATTGTGTCTAATAATGAGCCTGACACAGAAAAATACTGGCAATGTAATTTGACTATCAATCACTGTCATCTCTGGAGCATGTGAAGCTTATGGCAGCTGCAGGAACAGCTGTAACCCAGGTCTATTGTCCTTGTGACCATCCCATGTCTTTCTGAAGCCTATTAATGGCATTTTTAGGGCTTGAAAACTGGATGGTAGTACTATAAATCTGAATATTCTAAATGACACTGGCTCATTAGGCAGTGCTTTCTACAATAATATCTAATTTTTGAGAGTTCACTTGGCAAAAGAAAAGACATTTGAAATGGGACAAGTGTTACAGCTTTGCAAATGTGAGCAGCGTTTTCCCATCGAGCACAAAGAGGGAGGAAAACACTCACCAGATGGATCTAATTGCTCCTTCTACTCCATGTGCTTTATTTCTTCCAAATGCCTGAGGGGAGACTTGGCCTTTATGTGAGGGTAAATAGAATATTGAGATTCTGTCCTGGGCAGGTCCAGATGGACCACTGTATTCCATAGGAACAGAAGGAAAGGGGAGAGTTTCCTGCCTCCTTACCTGATTCCACTAACAGCAACAGATGAAGAATGAGATCTCTGTTGTGTATCTTGCACTCCTAGAATTTCTAGATTTAGGCTCCACCTTCCTCCTGGCTGAATTTTTCTGTTTACTATTTTTTGCAGAACAGTTTTTCACCGTGTAGATTTTGAAGTCTTCAGAAAAAGAGCTGGATTTGCCAAGGCACATGGAAATTAAGCCAGTGGCTATGTTGCATATGGGATTTTTATTTAATTAAAAGAAAAAAAAAGAGGTATTGGAGACTTTTGAAAATGAAGAAGTTTTGGAGGGGAAGAAAGAATGAATTTTAGCTCCTGGGTTACCAGCTGTTCCAATGTAACCTTCATATTCTCAGGAGGTTTAGCCCTAGTTTCCTCCTTCCTCTTTATCCAGTGAATTGAAGATATTTAATGTATTTTAACATTTTTTTCCTCGTGTAGAAGCACCTGCTAAACTTTCTGTAGGTTTTTTTGCCCTGCACATTAGACCAAACTTCAGAGGCACTATTCCTTTTCCAAAGTTCTAGTCAATTTAATGCAGTATTTTGGCTGAAAAGTTCTCATGGTTTTGATGGCTGTATTTTGCTTGGCAGTTGTAGGAGCCATATGGAGCCCTGCTCAAAGCTGAGACAAGCTTGAGACTCGTAGTGATGTTTAAAAAAAAATTAAAATCTGACACATCTTCTATTTCTACTAGGGAATTGGAGGGAATCCTCTAACTAGAATCTTAAATTCCACTGAACCTCAAAGATACATGGCAGTAGTGGTGGAGAGATATATTTAAAGTATACATATAAATTTAAACTATATACATAATTATATTAATAGATAAGTAAAATAAATATATAGATAACATCTAAATATATATGTGTTACCAGTTCCTCTGGTCAAAGGTTGCTCCAACTCTCATATTGTGTATTGAAATTGCATTCAACCTTCACACTTTTACTTTAAGCAATTTATTATTTGCTTCAGATAATTATTCAATGTGGAGAGCATTGGTTAATATTGTGGTTTGGGTTTTTTTGAAGTATTTCTGGCTCAGAAAAATTTGAGAACCTACTGAATATCAAAGGCTCTTTGCTAGCATGGAGCTCCTTTTGTGCTTACCTGTTCCACCCTGCTATTCTCAGTGAAAACAAAATGCTCACTAATGTACAGTCTGGGCTGAGAGCACAACTCTGCTAATGCTATAAGTACTCAACAAGGAGGTGTTTGGAAAATGAAGTCAAAATATGAAGTAAAAAAAAAGAAAGTAGTGATGCTTTGGGATTTCCTGTAATCTGCTGCCCCACCATTTTCTTGAAAGAATCTTTAAAAAATTTCTGAGTAGAGATGAATGGTGTATCTGCCTGATGTATATCATCAAATTAAAGTGAGAGAATTATGGTTATTTAGTACTTACAGCTACTGAAAGACTCCAGAAAGCCAAAAAATATTTGGGTAAACTCACCCATATTTAGATGTTTTCCCACCTCCCAATAACATCACTGTCCTCTAATGTTATAGATATTAAAATGCAACATAATATTTTTGGTCTTCTGTAGTGATTACAGTCTATGAAATAATTACAGAGGCCTCAGAGTGATGGGATAGTGCTGAATCTTCAAATTTAATCTTTCATTTTGAGCAAATAAATGAGTTTTAAGGGAGTTAGCTTTTAAAACTGAGATACTGGACTTCATGAGACAGCAGTCAAGTAACTCTAGTAAAATCTGAACATAAATATATATGTATAATATATCTAATATAGAGAAATAGAGCATAATTGATCCATCTTAGCTGAGCAGCCAGTCTGGACAAAGATAATCCTGAGGATGTCATGAGGCAGCTATGGTTGATTTTGGCACTTCAGAGGATGGTTATTCCTCTGAGGCATGGAATGTGGAGAAATTGAGATGTAAATATTGGATATTAGGAAAAAAAATCCTCATGACAAAGATTGTCAAGCACTGGCACAGTGGTGGAGCCACAACCCCTGGAACTGTTCACAAAATGTGTGGGTTTGTGGTGCTGGGTTGGAGGCTGGACTTGGTGATCCTGAACTTTAACAATTCTGTGATAACTGTAATCACTGAATAGGGTTTGAGCAGGAGTGCAAATGGATTAATGACTAATATTGTGTGAGGTACTTCCATCCATCATAATCATCATAAATTGTGGGAACAGAGTTCATGAGGTAATACATAAAAGGCTATAAAGTTGTTTCAGGAGTGGAAGAGCCATTGTGAGTCCCAACAAATCTCCAGATTCTTGAAGGAATTCATAAACAGAATATATAAATATATATATATATATGGGATATATAAATAAAATTTTAATATATATGTATGTTTTTATTATTTGAACACGTTGGGCCTTAAGAAATGGGGAGCTCTGAATGTTACCTGTAAAACACCTTTGAAAGGGATGGAATATATAGAAATATACATATGCACACACTGGGTGAATAATTCTGCTGCTGAAGGAATGTCTGTCATGTTTCCATTAATGAGTTTTATATTTGAGGTAACAGTGAAAATGGCTGGGCTGTAGGAGAGCTGGTTTCTATTTTTATACCTGCTGAAATGCTTGTCTCAGCTTGTTCCCATTTATAAACACAAGGAATGATGTTTGGATACCTTGTGGTTGCCTTGAACAGAACACCTGAAGAATATAATAGAGAAGATAATTACTTCTGCCTCACTTATATTGGGTCATATTTATATTTCTTCTGCTATTTGGAGGTTTTTTTCTCCCTTCTTCCTTATCCCTTAAATCTTGCATTCTTTTATTCTTTTTTCCTTTTTTCCTTTGTTTCTTACAATGGAAAGCATGGAAAAAATTCCAAATGGTCTGCAGTTCTTTTCCTGTTTCACTGTAATTTTTGTCATGGTTTTCCTTCACATTCAATATTTTAAAAATGAGCACTTTGAGAGGCACCTAAATGGATGGATGGACTTGCCAGCCCTCCCTATACACAGCTGTATGTATTGACCACAATATTTGAGCAATAACTTTTTATCTCAAATACTCTCTAGAGCCCTGACCCTGAAATGAGGGTTTTTTTAATTTCCTGAGAACAGGATGGCCAAGGACAGTGTCATCCTTTGGCTCCAGCCTAAGGAGCTGTTGGTACAAACAGATGAAAAGCTCACTTTGGCTTGTTTTGCATCATTTCTGCTCTAACTTCTCCTCTCTTTGGGTGTACAGTGGAAAATAATGTTTGTGAGCAAAAAGACAATGTCAAATACATTTTTTCTTCCAGTGAAATGGACTGTTCCTCCTCAAAGGTGCTGAGCCACCCCTGGCACTGTCATGGTGTGTCCACAGTGTTGTGGAAGTGTTGGAGAGTCCAGGGGATTCTGGCATTTTCCTTTCTGTTTAATTTCACTCTGAATTTAAGATTATGCATATTAATTATACACATTAAAAAGTACTATGTATTGCTTTAATTAGTTAAGTGATCATAAATACACACTGTATATTTTTACTATTATATTTACCAAGCTGCTTTACCCACAAAAAAGCCTAGAAACCCCCCACAAGTTCATGCTGAAAGACACCCAACACAAATTAATTTTACTTCTAAATCCACTGCTATTGCTTAATTTTCAGATTTATTTTGTGGTCACTTATTTCTTCTTGATTAAAATATATCCTGATTAATGCTCAACTGAAAGACTTTGACTGTTCAAGAACTGACATTGCAATGAGTTTTTCGACTTGCAAAATTGCCTGAAGGAGATCTGCTCCTTCAGATTTGTATTTTTTCCTCCCATGGCAGCTTGATTATAATATCCAAACACCCACATCTTTCCTCATGCACATGCTCACTGAAAAAAAAATTGGAAAGATTATTCATCAAGGTGCACAAAATAGAAATATTTACATTTCATGGGAGACATGGAAAATGTGTGTTCTGCTCCTACCACTAAGGAATTCCATGGCTCTGACACTGCCAAAATATATGTATCTTATTTTACAAACTCAGTTTTGCCTGTTGAAGCAGAGACAGGATCACCTGGAATGCATCAACTTGAAGCATACATGTAGAATAAAAACCCCAAAGCCTCTGCATTTCAGTGCTAATCCTGGAATTTACTGTCATATAAAATGCTGTTCAGCAGAGAATTTATTTACAGTGATGTCAAGGAGACAATAGACTCTTTACTGAAGAAATGTGTAAGTAAACAAATAGAAACTGAATCCAGATGAACATAAATTAGATATCAGTTGTGCAGTTTAGTGGGTTGGTGTATATAGTCTTGCTACACTGGAGGTCAGGCAGGTCCTAAACAGCATGTGTTTTTCATAGAATAAATGAATAAATTATGCCTATTTACCAGAAGATGTTTGGGAATGTTTCTCTTGGCAATCATGCTGTGTTGTAAAGCAATATGTTCAAATATCTGGTGTATCTTCCTGTTCTAGGGGAAGGTTTTTAATTTCACTTGGTTGGTTGCTTTCTTTAAAAAGAGTAATTTATGCCAATATCACAATAATATTATTAAGACAAATTAGATTTATAACATTTCTGATTATTGAACTTTACTGGATGAATAAAGCAGCAGGAAATGATTTTCTAATAACTGGCTTTCAACAGTTATGCATTAAAGCCTAATGAGCTGATCTACTACCTGGAACTGCTCTGTTTGTTTTAGGATTACACTAGTGTTGAATTGAAACTGGATTCCAACAGCAGTTCCTGCCTTCTCCTGATCTTTTTTAGGTGGAATTGGTCTTGAAACTATTTGGGGAAGGTCATTATTTCAGATAAAGGGACATAACTTAATGGACTTTGTGGAGCTCTGCTAGAGGACAACACCTGAGAGTCTGTACCTTTATATTTAAATATCAGAGCGATGCTTAAAGCTGTTTGTGTGAACAAGGTTCTTGCCTGTATTAACAAAAGTTTGTTTTGCTCTGCTTTTGCTGTCACTTGCAGTGAAACCAGGGAAACTCCACCTCACATGGGAGGAAAGCTTGGTCCTGCCTGGGCAGAGAAGTGTGGCTGGGAATGGCTTTGGACTTCCACCAGTGACCCCTCAGAACCAAGAGCAGCAGTGAGCTCTTCCTTCCTTCTCCTGCCCAGTGGAGACATTCCCATCTTTCAGCTGCCAGTCCATTTGTGGGTCCTTTAGGGAGGGAAGTGGATAAAATCCCGGGAATTGTGCATCCCTCTGTGCAATCTGTGTGACCAGTGACAGGGTGTCACACACTCAAGGGGGTGTTGTGTCACCAAACAGGTTCTGTGCAACAAAAATCACGTGTTGAATGAACTGCTGGGGGGTCCCTTTTGGTGGGGGAGAGAGGTGTCAGTGCTCCTGAGCTGATTGTGCTGTGTCTCCCTGTTCCAAGCTGTTTTTCCAGGCACTGCAGCACTTGGCTGTGACTTTGCTGTGCTGTGACACAGCTGGTTGGAGGGTTGGGTTATGGGGTATATGACTGCCATTAAAAAGCAAATTACTGAGTTATTTAACTAGGAGTTGGGGGGATTTATTTTGGATTTTTTGGGGGTGGTTTTTTGTGTGGCTTTGTTTCTTGTTTGTTTTGTTTTTTACAGATCACTTAACTCACCTGGCAAATCATTTCCCAAAGGAAATGTAAATTTGAACTGCAATTGAAATGTATCTGGGTGTCTCAGTCTGTAGAAGCAAGTCTCTTATCATTCCTTCCAGATTCCTGAAATTTTGTTTGGCTGCAGAGTGCACAAGGGGAAGGTATGAAAAGGAGGAAGAAATACGACTTTCTTGTGTCTACATCATTGTTATAAATTATGTGATCACCTCAGATGCCTCTTCTGCAAGTAACTACTGGTAACTGAGGACAAAATGTGACCTTCTGTATCCAAGAATTGAAATAATGTTACAATGGAAAGTGTCAGCAGTCAAATTTGGCTGTGATAGGGTCATTTGAGCTGTTTGGGGAATTTTTTACTGATTTATTCACAAAATTACACCTTTATAATCAAGCTCAGAGATACCTTTTAGCAGGTGCAAAATTACCTCTAAAAATTGGAAGCTTACATGAAGAGACAGGAAACACATCTTTGAAATTACTGGGTTTATTTCACAAAATGAAATAAAAAGACAGAATGCTGATGCAGTCCTGTCTAAGGGATGACATGGTGTGATATTGCCAGGGAATGATACTGATGTCTGTAAGTAAGGGCCTGTCTTTAAAGAAAAATATTCTTACTGAAAATAAGAAGCATTTAAAAATAGTTTTAAGAAAGTTGATGGTTGAAAAACAAGGTCTAATCTGGAAATTTCATATTTATTGGATAGCAAAATGTTACACTAATAGTAATGTCTGACCTTGCCATATGCAGATGATTCTGCTGGTCTGACTGTGCTGTTTCATATGGGCCTGTGAGCCAATATTGGTGTCAGTGCCATTTCAGTTAATTGCATTCCCAGCAAGGTCACAGTTTGTTACACCCTGTGAGTGTGTGAGGTCTGACTGATAACCCAGTGTGGCAGCTAAGTGAATGTTCACTTGCTTCATTTCATATATAAATACACCAGAACTTAGTATGTTTCAATAAATCTATTTTCCTTGCAGATTAATGAGTGCTGGTGAAGACCTGACACTAATGTGTGACCTGACACTGCTGCTGTCCTATTACCTCCATCAGTGGGAGGCTGAAGGGCATTTTGGTCCAACCTGGTGGGCCCTTTGCCCTCCCCACACTCCTTCAGCAGAGGAGCATCAGCCTTAGGATTAATACAACTGCTGCTCAACCTTGTAGTAAAACAGCTCTGATGTTCTGAAAAAGCACCAAATTCCCTTTTACTCATTATCTCATTGAAGGACAGGAGAGCCCTTGTGCTGCCTGGATTGCTTTGAAGCAGGTAGGGACAGACCTGGGCACTGAGCACATCTCCACTGCTCCCCTCTGCTGCCAAGGACACTCAGTGTCCACTTAATTGATCCCCCTCCAATGAAATGCTGAAATGAATGTTTCCATTTCAACCTGAGGAGGAGCATAAAAGGAAATGACCAGGGTAGATTTCAGTGTAATTTACAAAACTCAGGAGTAGTTCTCTATATATATTCTTTTTTTCTATTTTTTTTTTTTTTTAATTTTGGAACTAATCTAACTCTTGGCTTATCCATAGTGTTAGAGACCTGGATTCAGCTCCTACTTCTGTCTGAGAATGTGTCAACCAGTATCTCTTAACCTTCCAAAGAAGTGCCTTAGACAGACTGTTCTCTCTTGTTAACACTGTTCCACTTTGTATAAACCACATAGCTATTAGTCACAGAGCCTTAGGGACAGGATACTCTTTTGCCAGACTCTGGCTTCATTAGGATTTGATTTTGATCATCTTAGTGTTGAAAGTTCTTTGGCAGGGCTGGTGGGGGGGAAGGTATTGACATTTCATTCTCCTCTTCCTTCCTTGTGCTTGACTTGGGGGATCCGTGTCAGTGAAGTGTTCCTGGAGTCCTTACCTCAAAGGCAAAGGTAGGTCATGGATTTGACCAGATTGTTGTAGAACCCAGCAGCAGCAGATAATTTGGTGGAATATTGCCTGTATTTCAGCTGTGATGGGCTCACTCTCTTTCTGTGGGGATGAACACTTCCCAAAGAGCCTCTGCTGATCCCTGCTTGTTAATCAAATCTGTTGGTGAGCACTAATTGGCCTGAGAAGCTTCCTGCTGCCTGGATGGATACACATTGCTTTTACAGTCTGGAGGGGACTAGAACTAAAACTAGCAATTAAATAATAATTATGAAACATTACCTTTTTGGATAGTATCTGCCTGGCTTGCTTCCAGGAAAAAAAAGTTCCTGTAGGTGTATTCCCTTTGTACAGCACAATCCCCTGGGGACTGCTGTGCACATAAAACTGGGGCATGCAAACACACAAAGAGGCAAAAGGTTGAATGTTACCCCAATAATAATTTTGGAATGTGTTCCAAGTCCCCTTAGAACAATGTGTAATTATCTGGGAGCTGATTTGTTAGTAGTACCTGAAATTCATGGATATTTTATATATGCACTGAAGTAGTTGGGGTAAAACAGCAGAACGAGAAGTTCCTGCTCCATGGAAGTTGAACCTCAAGTTAACAAGGACCTTATTTTCCAGAGGCCTCAATTCCCACACATGCAGATATTCCTGAGGGGGTTGGTGCCAGAGTTTGGCCAGTTTGTTTTGGTGCACAAGACACAGTTCTGTCCTGCAGTCCCTGCTCTGACCTTCTCTCCATCCTCCACCATTGTCACCTCCATTATCATTCCCTGCTGCTCCCAAATTCCTCCTAATGAGTGACAGCAGCATCCTCTGGGCTTCAGCAGCTCCCTCACTGCCCACATTTTCTTTCACTGCCCCTCTTAGGGTGACTCCCTGCTCAAAAAACCAGCAAACATCTGACAGTTGCCACTGAACAAAGTTCTGGGGAATCTTAGCTGCTGTGTTCACTTTTCCCTTTTAATTTATGAAGACTTGATAGTAAATTACTGCCCAGCTTCCATCCATAAAAACTGTGTTTTCCAAGTGTAATGTTTTCTCTACCCATTATTCCTCTCCCTGCACACAGTGGGTGACATCAGTCCTTGCAGGTGAATGCACAAAGGGCATTGAGCAGCTGGGCCAGTGTGGGTGAGTCCTTCCCTGCCAGGAAATGATTCCCCCCACAGAGTCATTTTCTCCAACAAATCTGAGCTTTTCGTTGGGAACAGCTGTACAAATTATTTCTGGAGATTGCTTTTAAAGGGGCACTTTTTAAAATGGGTTGAAACCACAATTTATTTTCACAGAAATTCATTAGTTGACCTTTTGTAGGTAAGCACAGCACCTTGGGGTTGAAGCAGAGTCTGGTTTTGGTCACAGGGCACTTATGCTGCTGTTGTGAACATAGACCTGAAAGAAAACCTCCTGTCTCCAAATGAGTGCTACAATTTCAAGGGTGCAGAACTACCTTTGATCTTCTATAAGTCAAATATAGCTTTTTAAAATCTCATATCCTCTCAAAAAGAGGTGCTTTTGGGCAACCGTTACTGTAGAGGAAAGCAAAATATGAGCCAGAAAATGACCAGCAAAAAGACTCTCAGGACCAATTAATCTTGGAACTAATTTTGTCCTTCAAATATTTTTTCCTTAATTTTCATTTCCAATTAATAGTTATGAATAAAGAGTTTTTTCTTCTTGCAAACTATAGTAAACCATCTGGATAATATATTTTTAGCTTGCTGCTCTTTCTTTTTTTTCTGTTGGAGATCCATGGTTCTGTTGCTTGGAAAAATCTTGCTGTACTGTATATGTTCATTTTATATGTTTTATGTCTTCAGGGTCTGAAATTTCCTTTGATCATCACAGACCTGTTGGCAGTGAAACATTTGATTCTGCAGTGAATCTGTTCCAGCAGATTCTGCACCAGGCCCATGGTGTCTTACAGAACCCACTGCTGCATTCTTTGGTGGGGTTTTATAATTGTCAGGCACTACACAAGTAGACATTCAGCACATTTATGCCATATATTGTAATTGTTTGAATGTCTTGTGACATCTCGAATGAGGCAATGAACTAAACCTGTCTGATTTAGCAGTCTCAAACCCCAAATGTACCTTCTCTGTTGGAGAGCCTCTCCTCAAGTGAGTTCTCCAAGTGTCTGACACAGCACTGACAGGCTCCTGTAAAGGCTCTGTTTAGACACTGATCACTTGAGTAATTAGCAAAGGTGTTTACACACATCCAAGCATTGCACAAATTAAGTTTTAAAGACTTGAAGGTGAAGTGAGGGAGAAAACACGGAAGAAAATGACAAATATTTCAGTCTTTTTGCTTGCTGGAGCAACATCCTCACTAGTCCAGAGAAATCAGTTCCTCACTATTCCTGTCTTTCTATTGCTTATGGGCCAGAGCTAATGAAAATTTCACCCCCTCAACAGTACTCCCAGAAGGAGAGTTCCTGAAGATGTAATTTCTAGGGGTTCATGTCAGAAATTGAAGTTCTTGGAAGATTGTTTTTCCTTGGGGCAAAGCTTTTGGGAATGATTCATCAAATCAAGGTATTTTTGGAATACATAAAGGCAGGTGCAGCTGAAGGCAAAGTCACATTTGTGTGTATTTAGAGGTCTCCTATTACAAATATGCTCTGGGGTTGTGTTCATTCACACCTTTAAAAAAGAAAAATCCCAGCCCCAACACCTGCTGTCCTGTGTGCAATTTGCACCTGCTAGAGATTATAATAATTCAGAGGGCTCAAAATCTTGATAGGATCAGTTTTGATTTAGTTATGACCCAAGAGCCCAGTGATGGATGGCTGAAGGAGCTGCTAGAAAATGGCTTGTCCACTGCTGTTAACGTGAGCCATGTCCTGGCTGTTCCTTCAGTCTCTGACAGAATGGTGGGTTTGAAACACATCTACGCTGGCCCTGCAGCAGTGTCCTGATTCAGTGGCTTTTTGGTACATTTATTTGTGCAGATTCTGAGCTAGAGAACCACGGCTGTGCAATGTGACATATTACATTAGCCTGAGTTCTGCACGCAAAGGGGAGAGCAGAGTTGGTGAAGTGATGATAATAACTTGGGAAGGTACAGGACAATGATGGCTATACCACTCTAGGGAAATGTTCTGACCTGAATGTTGCAACAGATATGCTGTGCTGTGTTTGAGAAAAATTGAGAACTGATGGCTTTGGTGTTGCTTTAATTGGAAGAAGTAAAAGTTGCAGAATTGATGAAGTCTGGAAAAGCATCTATACTAAAGGTCTATAGAAGAGGGTTACAGCATTTTAGCTGTGACTTAAATCAGCTTCTTTCCTGAATAAGAAGGAAGTGGCCATTTCAATCCATGTGCTTTGAAAACCTGCAGGAGTGAGGAGGAGAGTCATCAGCATCACAGTGATCAGTCCAAAGCTGTTAAGATGCTTGGGAACCTCTTCAGTCACTTGCTCTTTCTTCCTGGCTCTGAAAATCCTGGGGTGACAGGAATGCTCTGTATGCCACCAAGAATAATTGAATAGGATAATATGTCTTAAATGGCAAATTTGGAAAATTCTGGAAACAAAACCAAGGTCTCTGCTTGACAGCCATGGGCACAGGCAGTCTGTTAAGCCACTGTGGCAAAGCTCAATCTGACCTTCCTGGGTAGATGCATTTATAAATCTGGGCACAGCAGAATCACAGTTACCTGTGACCTACCCAAGTGTTTGCCTTATGTGTGGAAGGAATCATAGAATATCTTAAATTAGGAGGAAGCCATTGAATCCAACTCTCTGGTCCTTGTAGGGCTACCTAGAACTAAACCAACAAGTAAGAGCGTTGTCCAGATGCTCCATCAACTCTGACCGCTTCCCTGGAGAGCCTCCTCTAGTGACCAACTACCAGTCTCAGTGAAGTACCTTTTCCTAATGTCCAAACTGGACACTGTTTGGTTCCATTTTGTCATTTCCTGTCACCAGAGAGAGCAGATCAGCACCCCCTGCTCCCCTGCCCCTTCTGAGGAAGGTTCAGACTGCAGTGGGGTCACCTCTCAGCCTTCTTTTCTCCAAGCAGAACAAGGCAAATGGGCTCAGCTCCCCCTCATAAGTCTTGTCCTTCAGACCTTTAACCACCTCGGTCACCTTCTCCCAGACACACTGCACCCAAAACTGCACTGGCCACCAGCCTGATGTCACCTCAGTCTCTACAACCCCTTGAGGATGACCCACCAACTTTTTATCCACTTTTCTGTGTGTGCTGGACATTCTATCCAGAAGGAAACTGTGAGAGACAGTATTGAAGGCTTTGGTAAAATCTCAAAAAACCACATCTACTGGTTTCCCTCGGTCAACTAGATGGGTGACATTGTCATAAAAGGAAGTTAAGGTGGGTAAGCAGGACATGCCCCTCATGAATCCACGACCAGTGACTGCATTGTCACTCAAGTGTTTTTCAGTAACTCCCAGAATCACCTTCTCTGTATTTTTACCAGGTCCTGAAGTGAGACTGACAGGCATATAAGTACCAGGGTCTTCCTTCTTACCCTACTTGAAAACTGGGACAACATTTCCCAGTTTCCAGTTGGCTGGGACCTCTCCATATGAGCCATCTGAAATAGTGCTCTGTCCTGGAACCAGTTTCCTTTGTGGGAGAAAGGCCATCTCAATGGTTTGTGTCCAAACTGTGCACTCCACTGCATATAATTCATTTGTTGTTGGTTAAGGCAAGTTTTAATTGCCTTGTGCTTCCTGACTAGGACAGGAGGAACTCCCTAATGATCTAAATATTGGCTGGAGAAACCAGTTACAAGGAAAGAGGAGGATGTTTTCCTTTGTATGAAGTTTCAACTCTCGTTTCTGTTGCACTCACATAATAAAATGCAAGTGTGCCAACACGATGCCAAGGGGCACAACTGAAAGCTCAGAAAGTTCTTTTTCATACTTCATAATACAGAGAAAAAATAATCCAAAATTAAGAGCTGTGCTGTAGACAACAAGGGGAACAAGGAGGCTTATCAGGAGCTGTCAGGAGTAGTGATAAGAGAGATGTTCATTTCTTCATCTGAATCCCTGATGAGGCTGTGACTGCCCTCCCTGTTCAAGGGCAGGCAACAGGGATGAGCAAGTCCTGCTTTCTGTAACAGACAACAGGCATTCTAGCATGGAAAACATCACTGTCAGGAATTATCAAAGGCCCTGTTGATAAAGAGAATAAAACTCAGTATCTATAGGTAGTGTTTGCCATATAGAACATGCAAAGTCTTTGGAATGCATCACATTCCACCTGTTGCATCCAGATTCTTTGCTGGCATTCTGTGGTATCTGTGTGGCATTTCCTGTCTTAAACACTGTCGTTCTGGGCAAAATGAAAAGAGCACCTTGCTGGACCTGCAGAGAGAGGCTGTTTTAGGATTTTCTTTTTCTCTTAAAAAGCAAAAGACCTTTCTCTTTAAAAGGTGACAAACTGATTTAGAAATTGTGGAACTTCTTCATACGAGGTAAGATTATTTCCCAACAGGATGAGTTGAGGATGGTTTAGTGTATGATGGACATAGACTGTGAACTGATTGTATTAGTTTTGTTCATGTGCATGCTTATGTTTTATTCATTGCCATTCATTGAGTTCCTTCTATGGCTGGTAATGCAGATGTGTCTCAGGACTCAGAAGAGACACATGGAACAGCAGGGTGTGTGTTCTGAGTTGTAGGCAAGTGTTTTGGGCACTGCTTGTCTCCTTTAAAGTGCTGGGGCTGTTAAAGCAGAGCTCCAACCCCTGCAATGTCGTGTATTCATATCCCAGCACCTCCCACTGCAAAGCTGAGCCATTGCACTAATGCAGAGAATGTGAAAATCCCTCTTCCCTGCCCCCTTTCCCAAAATCCCCAACAGAACAAGCCATGATTTTTGTACTTTTAAACACCTCAACACTCCTTTCACTGGGCCTTTAGGTAAGGGAGAGATGGGTAGTGTTCCTTTCTTCTGGTATAAAATGTCACAAGAAGCACAATAGTCTAAAAAGCAGGAAATCAAACATGCAACCTGGAAATAATTGGAACTGTCAATTATTTAAGCTATAAATTGAAATCAAGTGGCTGCAAGCTGCAGTTGGTTATTTTTAGATTGCTTTGATGGTTTGATGATTTAAAGTCCCATCACTGCCTCCAGTATTTATCCCAGCAATCTATTTTAAATTGGATCAGAGACTCTGCAGTCCTCCAGAGTTTATTCTTATGTTATTTAGAAGTTGGCTGGCGAGACAAGAGGCTGCCCATATTTCAGTGTATGTAATGCCAATAGTAATCCTGGATGAATTCCTTACTGATTCCTCACTCCTACCTGTTCCAATATGCAGTGAGAGCAGAAAGCCTCGTGGTGATGTGGGAGAAAAAGGAGTAATGCTGCTTTGCCTACATGCAGAACCTAAGGCTGCAAGAAGATGTGATGAATAGCAAAAGGTAGGGAAGCAAAATCAATCAGAGGTTGGGAGAACTCATGAAGTTATAAGATGTGCCAGACCTTCATGATCTCCATGACAAAGAGCACAGGGTGACATAGAAGGTAACAGAGATGAGTTAATAGGCCAGAACTGCAGATCCAGAGCAGTAAATCAGTAAATCAGCAGTTAAGCAGCCAGCTGAGAGAGGCAGTGGAGTCAGAAGAGAGGAGGTGTCATCAGTAGGAAGCCAGGCCCAAGAATTGTGCTGTCAGCAGACCTCGTTGTCTGGAGATTTAAGAGGAGCCAGGACTGTTAGTATGAGCTAATTTTCTGAAGGTACATTAGTTAACCATAAAGTACTTGAAAGGTGCTTTTCAGGACATATTCCCTGTAATGTTTTGAGGAAGACAGCAGTGATAGATCAATTTTCTATTCAGTATATAAAAAATAGTTTAACAGTTTCCAATTATAAGTATTAATAGCGTGACTTGAGGATCAACCCATAGATTCTTCTTAAAATGATAATGCCATTTTACTTATTCCTTTGTCTAAGCCATCAAGGTATGCTTGGATTAAATTTTCAAGCTCGCTCCACACCACTGGCTTGAAGATAAACCTTGTTTCAAGTTAATTTGTTTTTATTAGAATCTTGACTTTAGGAGCCTGAACTTTCTGAAAATCACCAGATACTGTGTTAGCCACTGTAGAACTGTTGGTATTGTCAATGTTCTTTTTTCCCTTTGTGAACAGGCGAGGTATAGGCTGTTTTCTCTGAAAACTTCCTTCAGTTTTTTTGCTGGACAGCCTGTCTGTTTTACATCACTTTTTTTCCTAAAGGTTTCAGAATAAATTATTTAACATGTACTTTTAGAATAAGTTAAAGTGAAACATGCAAAGTAGACATTTATTATTATAGTTAAATGCCTTCTGTTTGTGAAGCACTTTTCATACTATAAAGGTATGACCATCTTCACGTTGCTGAAGATGGTCACACATTACCATGATGGCTTAAAGTGGCATAAGAAACCTGAGAGCTGTCACTGCTGCAAATATAGGAATTTGCAGGGATGTAGTATTTTTTTTCAGGTGTGAAGCCAAAAGATGCAGGAAGTAGCCTTTAAATGAGATGAACTGGATTGGACTCATAGAATCACAGAATATTCCAAGTTAGGATTATCAATCATCCTGGTATTGCTTTAACCTAATGAAAAGGACCCTCTTGTTGGGTGAGTGCCTTGAGCAGAATTTTTTCACAGCTTCATCAAGTGCTTTCCACACTGCAAGGTGTGCAATAAGAGATGAAATCTGGCCTTCTGTTTTCTTTTTCACACTGCATGAAGTGTCAGTGTTGAATGAAATAAGTTCTTTGCTGTTAAAGGGAAAAAGATGGAATGTAATTAATTTTTTTAATTAGAACATATATATTGAAAAAATTATATGCAATAATCAAGTTTTTTTTTGATCTTATTAAGAAACTTAGTTTGGATTTTATATCTCAAAGGTTTTTGAGCTTTGCTATTTAATGCAGGAAACAGACTGTGACATTTTCCTGAAAGAAAAGAACAAACGTTTACGCTCTGTAACTTAATATATACATAAATACAATTAAAGGATAAATTATGGAATATGAGAGATAAACGTTGCATGAGAAATAAAAAAAAAGTGGATGTGATAAGGAGATAAACAGCTCATTGCCCACCTTGTCCGAGTTGCCTCTCTGTAGAGTTCTAATATCTGCCGTGCAAATCTGATTGAGTCATGGCCTAATTATTTCACTCCAGCCACTGTTTCTTTCTGTGAGGTCAGAATTTAATAATTTAAGAAGATTATTCCTTTAATTACCATGCACATTGTTGGAGCTTATCAGGGGGCAGACGTGCTCCTTGCCCAGGGAACATCTCCAGTGCGCGTTCAAACCGGCACAGAACGGTTTGGTGCTCTCTGCCACATCAGATGATGTGTTTGCACATATGTGCATGAACGGTGTTGACTCTGCTGCTAAGGTCAGGATTTGGGTGACATCAGTGCAGGGTTGCTAAGCAACAGTTAGTAACTTGCATCCCACATTTAGTTCCTTGGATTTTGTGTTCTGGATCTGTCGTGACACGTTCGTGTGCGAGGCCTGGGAACACGGGTGACTTGTGCAGATCCAGTGCCCTTGGTGCAGCCCTTTGGAATGTGGTGGACTGGAGTGAAGCTTTCTGAGCTGGGCAAGCAGAGGTAGCAGTACAGACTGTGAGGGGAAAACCAGAAAATAAAGTGGTATGGAAACAGAAGATGGAGAAATAAAGTGGTACAAAGGAATAGAGAAGTCCACTGTGTTCTCCCTTGAGTAACATGCCAGCTGGTCTCACACACACCTATTTTAAAAATGTATATTTATTTAAAGCTGCAGAGTATTTGTCCTCCTCTGCATCAACAGCAGGCTAAAAATGTACTTTAAATTGTACCACACACAAGCGGAAAATGAGATTCATGACTATATGCCCTACATTTTACATTCAGCTTTGTTTTGAATTGTATATTCTCTTCATTATTAGTTCTTTCTCTATTTAATTCCACATGAATATTGCTCAGTAGTTCATAAATGTTAATTAAACTTGACTATTCACCAGTGGAGAATTATTCTTGTTTGACAGACAGGGAGCACAAAGTGGAAATGGATTAGGATAACCTGGGTAGGTGGGAGACCAATAAACAGAACACACTTGTGCTGATTTTTTTTTTGGATTTGAGTTACCACTGCCAAGCTCAGGAGCATGTCAGGATCTGCCTGCCTGTGTCTGAGGTGTGTCTGACCAGGGTCACTCAATGTTCACCTCTGCACAACAGCCAACTCCAAGTGGCTCCATTGAGGACAACCTCCCTCTCCACCTGAAATCCCAATTTATTAATTAAACTGCCCTGTGCTAATTTCAAGCACGTAGAGTGGTGGTTGTCTATCACTGCTAAACAAGCAAACAGCAGTTTCTTCTCCCCAGATATCAATCAAATAAAGCAGGAGTGCATTATTAGCTCTGCAGGTGCACTGTGACAAAAAGCATCAGCTGCCAGGCTGTTTGTTGTGTCTCCACAACACCCCAGCACCAGTGTGAGGTCACCTCTGCCCAAATCTCATCTGCCTTCCCCAGCTAAGCCATTCAGGCCTCCAGACCCCTCTTGTTACACCCCACAGGCACAATATCAGTTGAATTTTTCAGGTATAAACGCTGCAAAATGCAGCTGTTTGTGGGAAATGTCTATGTTGAAATGCTACTGGTTTGGATTTTCTCTTACTCTGTAGCCCTGCTGTGTGGCAGGTGAACTTTATTTTGCACAGGAGCACTCTGCATAAACTTCTGGTAGTGATAAAGTGCACAACAAACATGCCTTTTAGATGTGGATTTGCTGTTTGTTCCCATCTGGAGCCAAGCAAATGGGTTTATGTGCAGTACTAATATACTCATCATGGTTTCCTTCTCTTTACCCCAACAGGAGCACTGAACCAGTATTCCTGCATCACTCCTTAGCTCATTTAGCCAGAGAAAAACAACACCGAGTCTTGTGGGAACTTTATTAATTTTGCATTTTTTTGTTTTAAGAAGTGTGCTGCAGTTACACATCTTCCTTATCACAGCAAACCAGGGATCATCAGTCAGCTAAAATAGAGTATTTGGTGCTTCAGTTGCAGCAAATTCTTCTGAGTTGGTGTAAAAATCTAGTAGGGCAATATAATCCTCTTTTTTAGCCTTCTGATTATCCCTCCCTCATAGAAGATTTCTCATTATTATGTTTCATCTTTTCTTCAAGCAGCTGGCTTGCTCTTTCCACATATCCTGCATTCTTAGTTAAAGTCTAATTATTGTTCTCTCTCTCTCTGTCTCCCCAAATGCCTCCATACTTTGTGTGCTGACAAGCACACGTTGGTGTTATCCCAGGAGTGGTTACTGCACACAGCTTTAATTCTGGTGCTTCTGGTGTTAAGGCCACTTTGTATAGCTAATGATATAAAAGAGGATGTGCATGGAATAAAACTGCCTGGATTTCACAAAGTTACCCTGTGCATTTGCACAAATACCTGAAAAATCACAGCACCTCTATTGTATTGGTATTTTGCTATTAAAATAAGGGCTGGATTTAAAAAAAAAATTAAAAAAATTAAAAAAATATATAAATCCTAAGGCCTTGGTAACTGCTAGTGTGAAGCTGATGGGTAGATTTTCAGAAGTTCAGGGCTCAAGTGTTCTTGGCTTTTTTTGCAATTCTGGCTGCTTGCATCATCTGCCTAATTAGGAGTTTGGAGGTTTTTGGAAAGTGAAGGCCACAAAGTTCAGTCTCTTCCAAAGCAGAAAAAAGAGCTGAATTAGGATGCTGAGAACAGACCTACAGGCTTCAATTAAATGCATCTTAAAAGTTTAAAGGGCTGCCATGAAGGGAGCAAGGTCAGCGTGGAACACCAAAGTTAAAAGTCTGCATCTCACTGAAGGGGAGATGGGGCCAGGCTACAGGAAATGTTCTCCAAACAGAATTTGAAAATAATACAGGATAAAAGGAGCTTACCAGAGAAAATGGAGCACCTCAGAGCTCAAGCATGATGGACAGAAAGCCTAAATGAAGAACAGACTGGTTCCATGCTGCTGACTAGAGTTGTTCACAATGCTGTCCTGAAAGGCATATCTTGCTGTATTTCCCAACAGAAAAGGCAGTAAAAGGGCTGAAAGGAAAGGCCAATTTTCATTTGTGAAAACCCAGGAGTTTTCTGTGCCATGAAAAATGGCAAAACCTGGTGGGTGGTAGCAGATGATATGGAAGCCTTTGCTTGGAAAGCAGGGAAGGGGGAGAAAAGAGTCAGTCAGGTGAAGCTCAGGGACTAAACAGCCTGAGCCTCAGTCCAGAATGTTTATAGAACATTTTTTTCCCTTTGAGAAGCACAATCCAAACCTTTTTGAATGGCAAAAAGAGTCTTGCCATGAACTTTCTAGACATCAAGAAATTTTGACAATATCTGCTGCCATTAATTCTGGGGCATTTTGATAAGTATGGGAATGACAACGAATTTGGTTTCCATCAGGGATGTATGACAAGGGGAAGCTGGATTCCTGGGAGGACAGGAATAGGGATTTCCAGTCCATCCTCTCCCATGGCTCAGCTCAGGATTGCCAGGAGACAGATTTTTAGGGCAAGATAGGTGTTAGTGTCACAATATACAGTGAGAGCAATATTAAGCAGCACTTGAAAAATTATAATTATAACCATTGTGGGGGGGGAAAAATCTCTTCAGAGCCCTAAAGCCTGACCTGTAGCAGTACTTTACAAGGTAAAGCAACATGGGAGGACAGTCAATTAACAGAGTTCTGCTTGGCAGAAGCAGAAAGTCAGGAATAATGTATGGAATTGGCAAAAGACTTCAGCAGCTAAATAGACTCTGGTCATTGGAAATCTGCAGTGTAAGGGCAGGCTCAACTTTAGTGTTCTCTGACAGCAGCTCACATTTATTTCTACCTTAATAAGCTAAGAATTCACCAAAGATACAGGCAGACATCTGAATGTCTTTGAAAGTAATTGCTTCAGGAAAATTTCCAATATTACAGGAAATAAATGTATTACATATGCCAGGGCTTGACAGAGTCCACAGCTATGCAGAAAAGAGATGGAAATAGTCTCAGACAGGTTTTGAATGATGTAGAAGTTGGAAGAGCATGTAAAAGTAATTGATTGAAAGAATCTATGCATTAAATAGCATTGATAGAATTAAAACTCGTTGGATTTGTAGAGCATGGCTGGGATTGAACAGCAGAACCTTCAGCCCTTGAGGCTTCCTGCAGTATTCCCAGAGGAATTAACACAAATGACATGATTTTTTTCCCTTTTCTATCTTTATAAACATGGTAGAGGAGAAACACCTTTGTGGTGGTTCCTGGGCAACCACTGGGGGTTTAGTTTTTGTTTGAAGACCCAACAGAGCCCAATGAATAACCCCAACTCTCACTCACTGCAGCACAAGAGCTTTACCTGCTGCCTTGTAGTAGGAAAATAAGGGGTTTATTTATGAGAAGAGACTTAATTGTTTTGGCTGTTATGTGGTTCAGCAAAGATTCTCAATTTGCATTTAACTTAAAGACTTCTATTCCAGTCTTCAAGAAGGGTTTACATGTATAAAATGAGCACTTTTCTTTATCTTAACTCTATTGGGCTAAAACTGAACAGAAACATGTGTGTATTACCTTTCCCTAAAATCCTTGCTGTCTTTAAATCCTTAAATTCTCATTGATTAAACAACTTTATTATATCAGCATTGTAAGCTTTGTGCAGAAGGAGGTCACATTAGCATGATTTTGAGTGTTGCTGTGTATAAAACAACCATTATTTATTTAACTACTGGTTTTATTTATATATTTATTTAACTACTGGTGAACTTTGCACTTTGATGTTTCAACATCAAGGAAAACTTAGTGACTGACCATCATCTCAGAAAAAATTGGGGTTTTTAAAGTTTTTTTATCCAAGCTACCAATTCTGGCATCAGCTGATAATTCAATGCTTCTATTCATCAGCTATTTTACACTTTGTTCATCTGTACCTCTAAGTGAGTAGTGAATTGTGCAAGTTATGTCCCAAAACTGTTTTCCAGGCCATTTTATGCATTTTGCTTGTTTGTTGTCAGTTCAATCCCTTAAAACTTTGGAATGAACATTCTAATCTATACCAACTGTGACCATGCCTTAGTTTTATGCATGTGCCTCTTTGTATGTAGAGAGGAAAAGAGAGACACACTAATTCATATTTAATTAGGGAACTTTGCCTATTAACCCAGAGTTGTGTAGGTCCAATTTTTGTCTTACTCTGACTCCCCAACTTACTGGGATTTTTGACCACTCCATTAGGACTTCTTTTCCCTGTGGTTCAACAGTGGTTTCCCATCTTTTCTCAGTGTTCACACCAAGAGGTGATGGCCTGGTGACAAGCAGGAGCTGTCTGTGTGTGATGGAAGGAGAGGTCAGTTGGGTAAGTGAATGAAACATGGGCTGCCAAAAACATAATGTAGGCATTGAGGCAAGATGAGGTTAATGAGACCATTATTGTTCAGAGTAAATTTGGAGGAAGAAAAATTACAACGCTGCAATTACCTTCCCTAATTTGTAAATCATTCCACAGCTCCTGAGTGTAAATGAGGAATATCATGGCTGTTGGATGTAGGAGCCTGTTGTATAATAAGGCTGAGAATGCTTAGAAAGCTGGTGTTCCTCAAATGCAGAAATAGATGTCACTGAGTGATGGCTGAAATGTGGTGGCTTGGCACTGTTTTTATATCAGGGAAGCAAAACAAATCAACCCAAGTTGTTCAGAACAACAGTCCATGTGGCATTAGAGGAAAACTGCTGTTCTGAGGCAGGACCCTGATCAGTGTGTGCAGAGCACTGAGAAATCAGTGGCACTGAGTGACTGAGTGCTTTTGCACACATGGAATGCACCTGATTATTAAAATGTCCCTCCTGAGATCAGGGGGATCCAATCTTGCAACGCTGGGTCTGTTACAGAGCTGATTATTGAACTCAAGAGTTCCTAGCTGAGAAATTCTGGGAGCTGTTGGGATCATGTAAAGAGACTCAAAATTCCTTTCTATTAAGTCTTGCAAAGAGAATTGAGCTGAGAGTCCTCTGGAGGAATAAACTTTCCTTGAGATTCTTGTTTATAGAACTCCTTCAATGCTCTGTTTTTTAGCATTATTAAAATTGCTTTTTCAGGATCTGACCTGGAAGATGCTCCCCTGGACACCTTCCTAAAATTTGCTGCGTTTTCTGCAGAGAATTACTGAGTATACTCTGCTCAGTGCATCTTTATGGGCTTGCTGGAGTTGAGGCTCTGAAACAAATCCACTGGTAAAATCACATTTTATAACTTTTTATCTTTTTTTTTTGGGGAAGAATTGCCCAGTTAGCAGCACTCAACAGTACCAGCTTTGAAGTGGCTGCTCTGCAGTTCACCCTCCTGCATGCACAGCAGTGACAAGTAGCTCTAGGTTGTTTTCTGAGGTCATGGAAGAAGGACAGAGCATCTATTTGAAGAAAAGAATTTAACACTTTCACAGTTTCTCTGCTAGAATTAAACCCCCCCATCCTTAGAAAAGTCAGGTTGGAATTGTATTTTAGTATATGTAAATTCTCAATGAGTATAATGCTATGGCATATAAAGACTAATTTTACAAGGAGAAAGTTTAGGAAAGTGAAGTGATTTATGAGGAATAACGTTTGCATTAGCAGTTTGATGTTATAACTCAAGCAATCCATCAGATTTTACTTTGGTCCATTTATTTTGTACTTGCCTTGCCCAAGGCCTTGTTTCTCATTGCAATAAAAGGTCAACTCCCAGCACTGAGCTAAGCAAGAGCAACACAGAAGAGAGTTCAAAGACAAGGTAACACACAAACCAAAAGAATCCAGATAAGAGCTGATATCTAAAACACATTTATTTTAAATATAAATACATATAAAATCAACAGTCAGGAGTAGATCTGTCTTTTAAAATCACCTTGCTTGCTTGCTTGCATCTGCCATTTAATTCTGGGTACATCAGATGGTCTGAAAGTCATGTGTCTACATCAGCATCAGACTTTGTCAGGTGTAAAGGTTTTCCTGAAACCTGAGAAGCTGCAAGAATCTTTTGTGAGCCCTCACTGCAAAAATCACTTCTTAAACACAAGCTGAAGACAGTGGTAAGAGCAGCCTTTCACCATGTACTGTATCCATGGGTCGTGCCAGTTGAGCCTGCAAATGAGCACTGTTTAAAACTGAAACAGAATTTGGGGTGTACAGGCAGATCGTGCAGAAATTCCAGATTTTTGTAGTGAAGACACTGATCAAGTTTATTGTTGTTACCAAGAAGCCTGAATGGAAAAAAATTCAAATAAATCTTAAGGGGAAGCAAGTGCAGCGATGGAAAATGTGTTTTATTTCTCACTGATTGTGCATTAGAGCAGTGCATGGCAAACAAAACAGCTGTGCCTGTAGTTTCTGGACATGGCCAAACACAAACGAGAATGGTTGTGTCACATTTGCTTGATTTGCAAGAGATTTTCTGCCAAATTAAATTAGAGCTTTACTGTGGCAGAGAGAGCTCATTTTCACCTGTTGGTGCAGCTGCCATCCTACCAAAGGATGTCTTTTTAGAGGAGCACAGGCACTTTGTTTGCTTGTGGATTTTTCCCTTCCACTGCCTGGATAAGTGTCACTGCCAGAGCAGGGCAGAACAAACAGGTCAGAAGGAATGAAGTGATGTCAAAGCTCCCTTTCCTGGAGCTGCCATCCTGCTTCTTGCTGCTTGTTGAATTCCCAGCCCTTCTCCCAGAGCCTCCCTTCAAAGTGGCACATGCCACTTTCTTTATGTCTAGTTGAGCTGGTGTAAAACTGCAGAGCCCTTCACTTGAAGTCTTGAAGGGTTCAAAGCAGGGCATATTCAGACAAAAAAAAAGCCTGCCTGTGAATTTTACCTTCCAAAAGAATGCTTCCCTTCCATAGTGCCACTGTGGCAAGAGAAACAATCCTTTATACTGGGCTGCTTTTTCAACTCTAAATATGTTAAACTACTTGTAAATATGTTAACTACTTGAATTTGGCAATGTATGGTGCACATTTAACAACAGAAGTGTATGAATTAAGTTGCAAATTAGTGCATATCAACATTCAAATAGTTTATTTTGCTTTAGCAAGCTCTTGCTTTGCCAGTTGCTCTCTAAATATTAAAACCCCTACAACTTCTTGGCTTTATTATTTATTCCATTGTATGTGCAAAATTCTCATCACAGAGAATCAAAGTGAGAAATTAAAATTACTTAGTCAATAATTGAGATGAGCTGAGGCAAAACTACTATGGAAGTCACAGAAGAATATGGGAAGTGCCAAAAGAGGTATTCATGGTATTTATTGACAAATGAAATAATTAAAAATAAAAAACTTGGTGGATATTTATGTGCATGAAAGGGCTGAGCTGAATTTCCGTTCTCTGATTTGCATATTAAGACATAATTGCTACTCATGATCAGTTGAGTTTTGTTAAATTTAGTACGAACAATGGGGCTAAAAAACTATGGATTTGAACTATTTTTGAGTATTTCAAGTTGCTCTTTGACAAGCAGCATTCCATTGAGAACAAGGGTAGTACAGGGGGATTTTAATTGACCAACTGAACAACTTACAGTAAATGAGGAGATGAAAGGAACACAGAGTACACAACATTTAGGCTGGGAATTAGTCATCTGAACATTGTTGAGAATGATACTTAACAAAATCAGGAGTCATACAACAATACTTTACATAAAAAGAGACCTTTATAACTGGCTCCCTATGGAACAGTTTGTCTCACCCTGAAACACAGATCAGCTGGACCTGCTCTGGGAATAGATGTACTGTGGTTCTAAAGGTTTATTTACAGAAAAAGAGGAAGAAAACTCTGTTGGAATAACCTTCTCTGGGACTCTCTCCTGGTGCTCCACGCTGTGGTTTCACACCTGGGAGGTGGGAGCATCAAAGTGCCCAGGGCTTGGCAGAGTGAAGCTGTGCCTGGAATAAGCTGCCTGCAAGTGGCAGAATATTAAAGATTGAACCTGCCCTCAGATAAGTTGCAGTAATTGAATGTGACCTTTTATGACACCCTTGGTAGAAAATGCCACCTTGTATTAATAGCTGGTGTTCCACAGTGGCATCAGTGAATGAAAGGATGGCCACTAGGAGCCACAGCACCATCACCCAGCCTTGACTGGGCTGTCACATCCTCACTGGGACAAGGACAGGTCTCATTCTAAATGTTCTCCCGAGAGGAGAACACTGTAGTGCCTGGAGTTTGTCTTGATTGTTGCCAGATTTTCTTCCAAGGGAATTTTCTTTGTTGTTCAGTCTGGCCAAGGGAGACAGCAGGTGCTGAAAAGCTGCTTAGCAGCCTCCCACATATTTTCATTTCCCTTACACTGGAATGTGAGTACAGAGAAGGTAAGAGCTAAGGTGAGAGCTTAAAGAGTGTTTTGGAAACCACAAGCCAGTGTGTCAGAGGGTCAGTGAGAATTTTGGCTGCTAATTTTCTTGGCCAGCCTTCCAAGCCTTAATTATTTTTAGGGCATTTTCACCTCCCCTGTTATTTCTGGGCATTCATTTGTAGGCAACATTCCTTGGGAGATTTTTGCTTTTCCTACATTCATGGCTTGACACTCTGTAGAAGATGGCAAATGTGATTTTTTATACAGACATATAAAAGCACACACACACTTTCTCAGTCTCTGTCCCTAAACCCATTAATAAATACAGCATAGAATATGACAAAGATGAAAGGCTTGAAGAAACCTGAAGAGAACCCTCCCTAAGTGTAATGTCCCTATAGTTTGGTTCAAGTCCATGGAATAGTTGCACAGGAATGCAGAGCCTGCTACATGATTTTCTTGATTACATGAAGTAATTAAGGTTGTAGACATGCATTTAGATGGAGTTAGCCTCTAGTTTGTCAGTGATACAAAGAGAATTCAAATACATCCCTACTACAGCTGCACTAAAATTGTTTGAGAATAAGGTACGAGTGCATCTCCTTGAACTGCTGCATTTGGGGGGGATCCTGCTACACCTCTGCAGATATTCTGCTGCTGTTTACACAAGTCAAAATGCAGAAGTGGGGGTTGGAAGGCTTGGTTGATAATGGTTTCCTTCTGTTTCTTTTTGGTTTGCAGGTTTGTAGCCAACAGCTTTTGATTGTTGGCCATGAGGACTCTTGGCTTCAATCAAATATTGTAGATTTAGGACACAATAGATGCTTTGCTATCAAGATATTAAGGTTAAAATAGACTGTGACATAGAATAGAGCAGAGTAAGCAACTTCATATGTAAGTCAAGGTGTCTTCCTCCAATTTATTTGGTATGGAATACAAGAGAGAAGACACTTCTGGTTTAGCTTCTCTCATATGTAAAATGTCTGTCCTGTGATGTGGATGATGTCAGCAGACCTGCTTGTCTTCTTTTGGATAATTTATTTCTGATACGGTTCTTACAGAAGACAGAAAATTCCTGTAGAGGTCAGATGCTGTAAAAATGGCTTTACCTCTGGAATTCAGCAGTGATCAGTTGTTTTACCTTCTAATTTTTCCTCATTGCTGGTGAGAGGTCTGTGCAAGGAACAGGTCTATTGAAGGATGTATGGAATAGTCCAGGATGTATAGAATTAGTTTTTTGTTATGGTGATATGGGTGACAGTCTTAAGATATACTTTTTCTCCCTCAAGACCTGCTTTTTTGTATTTCACAGTTCTCTCAGCCTAAAGCCACTAATCCTCTAATCACCTTAAATTATCTCTGAAAGTCTTGTTTCTTCATCGAGCTCTTTTGATGCATTTAAAGGTCATTCTAAAAGGGTGCACAATGGATTGCACTCCTGTTTTGAGAGACTGGCTGTGAAAGACATTTTCCTGCAAACAGCAATTTTAACCACTAGAGTCTCAGAACTGAATGCCCATTTCTGTTCTCTTGGGTGAGATTTATGTGACTATCTCAGTGAATGAGCAGGTGAAACAGAGTAGTGTTTTATTGAAGAAGAATGAGTACTACACAGCTAAATGTTTCCCTGGGCCTGCAGGCTGACACACTATCTACAACTGAAAACAAAATATATTATTTTTACAACAGTGGGCAAAACACCCTAAATCTTTTTCTCTTTTTTGTTTTCCCCATTGTTCGTGTTGCACAGAAAATCAAGTGTCTGCTATGATTCAGTCACAGTTGTGAGTGTTCTGCACAACATCATTTCCTGTTACTGAGATTGATGTTTTTAATGCTGTGAATCAATGCAAGGTTATGTTGACTCTGGTTTGATGTGATGATGCCACTGTGTTACAAGATACAAACCTGTCATATCACAGAGGAATGATTATGAACAGACAAACAGAAGTCTCTTGGAGCACAGTGATTGCTAAAGATCTCATGGTCCCTGCTGATGTTTTAGAGGAGAAGGATGTACTGATGATCACTGGAGAGGGATTCTATCCCTTCAGAATATTTTTGGGTCTTACTTTAGGATTGGAGAGATCTTACAATTGTAGGAAGACACAGGGTGCTAGAATATGTATGGCTGTGGTAGGTCATAGGGAAGGGCTCAGAATGTGGGGCATGTTTTTTGTCTTGAAATCCACATTAGTAATTCTTTCTAATCATTGTAGTATCACATCACAGATACCCAGGTTGTGAAAACATTGGATCACTGGGTATCAACTCCCAGGCTGGACTCTACCCTCTTCTGCTCTTTCTCAGAAAGTAATTTAGAGCAAAAAAGAAAAAAAAAAGTTTCATTTAACCATGATTATCCCGGCCTTGAGTTTTCAGAAGATTTGAAAATCTTTCAGTTTAATTAGAAAATCTCAGTTTGAATGAGATAAAATTTTATTTGAGGCCTTGTTTCGGGAGTATCCTCAGTTTGCTTCATTCTGAAATGAAATCTTTGGGTGTTTTGAATCTTTTTTTTTGATTTAGCAGAAACTTGTAACCAAGTTTGACTGTTTTATAGGTAGTTTGGATGGCAAATATGTATTACCTGCCAGAAATGTAGCTGTTGTAGTAACAGAAGTCTTTCTCTGTTCTGAACACTGTATATTTAAATAGATAAAGGAAGAAAGCAAAGGACTCCAGTTGATTTCCAGACTGGGATCTATAAGGCAAGGAAAAGTGTTCTGCTGAATGGATCAGTGCTGTAAACAGAGGTATGAACCAAAGCACACAATTATTATTGTATTTTATAGTATATTTAATCAAAACTTGACACTATGGGGGAAATGTTGAGAGTTGGGAGTAAACTGTGGACCAAAAAGGGTGAGAATCAGTACTGATAAAGGAAAGCAGAACATTGCAGTTGATCTGCTGGAGGTATGTTATTTTTTTTCTAAACAAACATATCTCTATGTGCATACAAATATATCTCCACTACAAGTGTAGTCTTGTGAGATTCTTCTCAAATAATTGGATTGCACAGCAGCAGAGTAGCATATAAAAAGGTTAACTTCAAATTTACTGAATAGCTTAAGTGAATTTTATTTTTATTATTTCTTTAAGATGTTCATAGTGTGTGGGGGAGAAAAAGAGAGTTCAGGCAGCACTACGACCTCGCATTAGAAATAAATTGCAGCCTGGAGGAGTTATGCTTTATGGTCAAATTTTAAAGCCTTTGATAATAAGAAAAGTAAAGAAAATGGATTTTACATTGCTGCAGAATACATAATGCTCTGTGTCTGTAACCTGCCCTAGATTACCATGGCACATGCAGGATTTAGACATCTGTAACAGCAACATCCTTTGGGAGCCCCGCTGTTTGTTCCGAGGGAATTTCAATCCTTTGAGCAGAGAGGCACCAGGTTCGTGAGCTCATCTCGTCTCTCCCGCTTTTTGCGGGCAGTGATGCCGGGGCTGCGCTCCGGTTACCCGGGGACTGCGCTCTGCTGCCGCTCTGGAGAGCAGGGCATGAGATTTAATGTGCTGTGAAAGACACTGAGCACGGCAGAAAGGAGGGAGGGCAGGAAAAAGTTTACGCTCCCGACTTGTCAGCATAATTTTGTCCCTGCAGGATCTTTTTTTCCCCCCTTTTTTTGCTCACATTCCGGGATGCAGAGCATGTGAGACAGGCGTGTTGCTTGGCAACTGGAGGTGAGCAACCTGTGCAGGGAAATAGCAGCAGGGAAAAGGGGGGAGCACGAATAGATACGGCCCTTGCATTGCTTCTTTTGGAATTGAGACAAGAAATCTTTTGCTGAAGCTCTTGTGCATTTCTTTCCCCAAACAAGTACCTTCTTTTGTCTTGCTCTTGGAGCAGGATGCACACAGCTGATGGAATTTTGTGGAGAAGCAGGTTAGTCATCTGGAAATTATAAAAACCTAGGATCCCCAGAGTGAATAAAGTACAAAAATGCACTGGGGGAAATTCTGGTTGCTGGAATGAAAAAGGTTAAGTTGTTTGGGCTGAACTCTGGAAGTCCAGAATGATTTGGGGTGAGGAGGGAAGGAGATCTCTCCCGTTAAGAAATGGGATGATGTATTTTGGAGTAAGTCCTTGTGGCTTCAGGTATTAGAGGAGATGGGCTTTTTATCAAAGTCCCATAATAGAGTCGTGTCTCAGGACTTGGATTTCATTAAATTGTCTTCATCAGTCTGTTCTGGTTTATGTTAAGGGCCAAGACAAGGGATGGTGTGTCACCCTGCCAGATTCTGTGGGCAGAGCAAAAATTTGGCTCACTCCTAAGGAATTTTAGGAGAAAAGCCAGGGAAAGTATCTCTTCCAGACTTTTTATTATCAGATAACTTTAACTGTAAAAACACATCTGAGACCATCCAAACCAGACTTGAAGTAACACATCCCATCTACTTGCAACTGTTTTCTACAGGTGTAAGCAGAACCATTAGATTTAAGTTGGCCTCTCATCTCACAGAATGTCACTGCCTGCACACAAAAAACTCTGAAGAAATATCCATAAAATGGATTCTTACCAATGGGCTCCGTGGGCAGTGCAGTCTGTGGAGCCCAGCCTGGACAGTGCTGTTTGAAATTCATGTCCTTTTTAAATACAGGTGCAATAGGCAGGAATGGGAGATGGGAGAGGAGGCTGCACAGAGTATTTGTATGCAGAGCACTTGGTGCTGACAGAGCTTGTGAGGGAGCTTGGAGCAGATGAACAATTCGCTCTGGCTCTGCATGTAGTGGCCATAAAGCAAGATGACCTAATGCTGAGATCAAAACACTTCACCAGCCCATGGCACCAGTCCTTTTTCTTCTTTGCCTGCTAGAAAATCTCAGAATAAATATTTGTCTCTTTATAGTGAGTCTGGGAAATGTAACAGGTTTGAGGAATATGAGATGTCAGGGGTGCTCTTGAGCAGGGATCCTCCAGCCTTGGCTCCCCAAAGTCCTTAGTTAGGTGGGAACTGGGAGGGAATAGATTCTCCTGATGGCTTTGTAAATCAAATCTGCAGTGGACTGACACTAAAACATTACACTGACTACAGAGCCCAGTAGACATCCTTACATATCCATATCCTGTGGCTGTGCTTTCATGGCCTCTGCCATTCAGGAAGAGCTGAGGGAGGCTGGAATACTGCTGGATGGTGTTGGGTGTAACACTGCAGTGCCACTGCTGTGCAGAAATACTCAATTCCATCCATTTATTTTAAAGGAATAGTCCTGCAATGACAAGGACGAACTGCATGTTATTTTCATAGAATCCCAGGATAGTTTGGGTTGGAAGGGACCTTAATGACCATCTTGTTCCACCCCCTGCCACGGGCAGGGACACCTCCCACTATCCCAGTTGCTCCAACCTGGCCTTGGGCACTTCCAGGGATGGGGCAGCCACAGCTTCTCTGGGCACCCTGTGCCAGGGCCTCCCACCCTCCCAGGGAAGAATTATCTCATCCAAACCCCCTCTCTGTCAGTGTGAAGCAATTCCCCTCTGTGCTGTCAGTCCAGGCCCCTGTAAATTGTCTCTCTCCATCTTTCCTGCCATCCCCCTTCAGGTACTGGGACGCCACATGGGGTCACCCCAAAGCCTCTCCTCTCCAGGCTGAACAACCCCACCTCTCCCAGCCTTTCCTGCCAGCAGAGCTGCTCCATCCCTCTGATCCCTTGGTGCCTCCCCTGGACTCTCTCCAGCAGCTCCATGTCCTTCCCGTGCTGTCCCCAGAGCTGGAACTTTTCTTCATGCTTAGAAACCTCTGTGCTACCTTTTGTGATAAGTTTGGAAGGGCTTCTAAACAGAGAGGCTCGTGCCTGTGTTTGGGTGGATGATACAAAAAAGAGGCAAAATCCACACCAAAATATTTCAAAGGATATAATTTTGTATAAAGCTCCATGTCCTGAGAAGACAACAATGCTGTTTGCATTGTACTTTTTTTGTGGGGAGGAGGGGGGGAGTAGAATTCTAACTTTGTAGCTAATGTTTAATTAGCTAATGTTTGATAACTACAGGAAACAGAAGATGAGGATGACGTTCTGCTAAACTCTAAATTTAGATTTTATTGAGGCAGCCCAAACTCTGCTTTTGTTCTGGAAGGCTGGACAGGAGAATGGTGGGAAATGAGGAATTCCTTCCACTTTGAAGTCTCCCCTTCCCAGGAGAGCTGTGGCAGAGGACCAGAGCAGCACCTCAGCCAGATGCCAACACAAGACATGTTCCCCTCTGTCTCACACACAGCTTTTCCCTACAGACTGATTTTTAAACACAGGGAGTTTGCACTGATGGGAACCATTTGATTTGGGAATTGCCAAAGGGAAAATACAATGTATGTACTTTTTTTCTGGTATTTTGGTGTAATTTAAGGACTTAAAAGGAGACCATCATGTTGTGTGTGTGGGAGGGAGGGCAGAGGTGTGGGAGGGGGACAAGGTGCTGCCCAAACTTTGGGAATTCTCATTGGATTCACTGTCTGCCCTGGAGCTCCCAGTTCAGGCAGTGTTGGAGCTTTGGAAAACTGCAAGGAGTTTAACTGCTGAGGGGAAGGAGTGCTGTTTGTACCTGGCTGTTATTGCTAGAGACCTTTACCTGAATAGTTTGCTTTGTCATTTGAGAGATTTCTATTTCAATCCTGGTATCCCAACATAAGACCAGGAAGCATCTCATCCAAGAGGGCACAGAGCCATTAACTCTGGGCCATCTAAAAGCTGAGGTGTGATATCCAATTTCATTAGTGTCTGTTGCAAATCCTGGTTGTTAAGATTTTTTTTTTCCAGATTTACATATAAACAATTTAGATTTAAATTCAACCAGTGTATTCTCAGAAATCGTTTCAGTAAATCAGCTTAATCCCCAGTATGCTCTGTTACAAATACAGTTTTTATTAAAGTTGAAGTTGATATCATTAAAAGATTTAGCTGAGTGATGTCATACTCTGCTTTATCTAAACTGCCTTTTTCATTTTAAATAATTACCATTGAAAATTTTTCTCAGAGGGCATACTGCCTGTGATAATATCCAGATATAGTCTATTTTTGTGCAGGTTTTAGGATTGTTTGTCTGCAGTTAAACATTTTAACAGAGCGAGCCTTGCTGGTACTGTTTTATTTGGGTGGTTTTTTTCCTTTCTTTTGACCTTGGTGTGTCCTTAATCTTTGCTGGCGACGTTGTTGAATTGCTTGGAGGCTCTTCTGCAAAGAACCCTGTGTATGTATGATGTCAGCTCCATGCCAGAAGGCTTCTAAGGTGAACAACACTTACTATATTTTCCTCTGAAAGACTTTCTGAAAAATCTTCATTTCTGATAACAAAAAAATTCTGTTGTTGCTGGGTTTTGGAATTTGTCGTTTCAGGATGAAGGAGGAAATCAGTGGCAAAATGGGAACTGTGAGAGAGAAGATTGTAAGGAAGGATTACAAAGTCACCTTCCCACGTATTTATGATTTGCCTGGCAGAGAGGTTATAAACCACAAAAGGCTTGTATTTAAAACTCAAAAAAAAGAAAAAGATGAAAAGAGATGCAATAAGATGCCAGTGTTGCTATTTGAGGTTAAGCTGGCTGATCAAATAATGAAAGTGGGATCTGCTCTGTTCATAAACCTATCTTAGATTAATTAAATCTGTCGTTTATTTAAATACATGTCACATTGTCATATTAAGGTTTGTACCTAAAATAAAAGGATTGTCAGAAAAAAAATTATTTGGTTTAAAATCAAAGACATGAACATAAATTGTAAATCAGTAGATTTCATCAATTCCACGTGAAGGCAGCCTGTGGTCTATAATCCCAGACATCTTGGAATTTATCACCCCTCAGAGATCAGTTCTATGGGCAATATCCATCTTCTCCTTAAGCTTTCTAGGAACATTCGAGGAAATTTCATTTTGATTTAGATGAAGGTTGTGCTTATTAATGGTTGTCTCCATGGCATCAGTTCTGCTGAGCCCTACTAAATAACCAAATCACTTTCCTTTCACTATCCAGACAAATTCTGATGATGAAAACCTGAAATTGTGCTGAACTGTGTGGAGTTTCCCCTTCATGAGCAAGACCACAGCTGACAGGGAGACAGAGTTCTGGTGCTGGAGTTTTACAGAGCTGCCAAGAGCAGCAACCTGAACAGAAAACAAGTGTTTTTCCAACATGCCCTGGATGCCAGCAACAAGCAAAAAGAGCCTGTTTAATTGCTGTAATCCCAGGGCTGTTGCAAAAAGAAAGGGTACCTGGGGCACACTGTGCATGTTTGCAGGGAAACTCAGGGCATGTATGATTTAAAGTCATCTTTATTGCACATTGCCTGGACATGCTGCTCATGTGCAGAGCAGGAATGTGCTGCAGGACTGTGTGTCTGGTGTGGGATTTGCAGCTGAAGCAGAAACCCTTGTGCTGAGGGGAGGCCCTGGGACCTGAGCTGTGGGTGTCAGATGATGTTTTACAAAACTACTTTCCATGAAATTAATTCTAAAGTCCAGTTCCCACTGATTGCAGTGGTAATGAACTTTGTCATATGGAAATCTGGTTTTAAGGGTATCACATAAATGGGTTGCATTGTGGAGGGATACTGCCTCAGCCAGGGTAGTCAGACCTTCTCACTTGCTCCAAAATAGCTTTGGTGAGGACTGTGCTGGGAGTTTAAAAGCTTTAAACAAATTGTTAAGAGGTAAAACTTCTCCTGGTAAACTCTTGAGAACCCATCAATCTTCCCAGTGAGAGTGGGTACCGCTGGAGCTGGTCATCCAGTGCTGTGGCTTCTCCATCCCTGGGGATTTTCAAAGGAGGAGATGAGCCCAGGCAATGACTTAGCAGTCAGCCCTGCCTTCAGAAAGTCCTCCAGAGCTGCTGTCCAGCCTGCTTTTGTCTGTGAAGCTGAGAGATTTCCAATTATGTCTTCTGTACTCTGAATTACCTTTAGTCCATTCCCTTTAGTCCTGTATTGGTGCACTGGGAAAACATGATGGATAAGTGTTGTGATCTTAGTCTGGAAGTACCGAGTGCATGTTTTCCAAACATATGGAAATAAATGAATGTTAACAAATATAAAAACAGTGGCATTCAGACAATGTCTGAAGAGTCATGTAGCTACAGTGGCTTCCTTTTTGTACCCTTGCATCAGGTCATTAGGAACTGAGTTTTTCCCTGGAAAATTACCACAAGCTATGGAAATACCATGAGTGAACCAGGGAAGTCTTAGACTTCCCTGGTAGACTTGCTTGGTTTGTGTTTTATTAGGGCTTTAAATTTTTCAGATTTTAATAGAGTTCATGAACTTTTCAAAGTAATCTGTGGCTTCCTGTGTATGAACGTTAATTTGAAACATGAGTTTTATTACAGATAGAGTGAAATTAATGGAGTTCTATACAGTCAGCATAAAATATAATGCCAAGTGGTTGTTTCCACTTTCTCAGTGTCAAGTAAAAATCTCTGAAGGGGAGCAAGAAGAATTTCTGAAGGGGAGTGGGGATCCCAAGTCCATGACTTAATGAGAGGAGGGAGGTGCTCTAAAGAAGCAGTAAAGAACATATTTATATGAGCAAAATGTATTACCACTGCTTAGCTTTAGTGACAGCCTCATTTCATATTTGCTCTCAGAAACTCATACAAAACAGCCATTCCTACAGAGAGGAATCTTAAGCACCTCAGTTTTGACCTTTCTCAGCAAATTGTTTTTATGTTTCATATTTGTATTGCACATTGCTGGGCTTTATATCTCTGAAGTGCAATGCAGAGCACAGTTGTGTGTCTGAACTACTGCAGCTGCTCGAGGGAAAAAGAGCCCCTTGTGCAGATGAAAAACCTGTGGCAGCTTTGACAAGAAGACAAAGCCAAGATACTCAATGAGTGGCTGCTCATTGATGTATTAGAGCTACTACAGCATCATGTTTGAACACTGGGCGAGTTCTGTTGTAAAATCAGTGCAGCAGCTTCACTGGGTACGTGAGCCAGTTGCCACCACAAAAATATTGTTCATAGAAAAAGTGTTCAGTGTTGTCTCTGACAGGACTCCCACTCTGCTCCCTGACTTTCATCTTGTGCATCTCACAGAGACTGCAGCAAAATGTTGGGGGAAATGCCTTCACATCTCCAGCTCCTGATGTCCAGCTGTGCTTTCCCAGCACCTTTCCCAGCAGGTTCCTGAACTCCTGCCTCTCAGCTTTGATCCAAGGCCCAGGGCTGGGGGGAACTGGTACAGGGCTGCCTGGGATCCCCAAAAATACCTGATGGTCAAAGCACAGTTCTGTGCTCCCCTCAAGAGCATGGGGTGAATGCAACTGCATATAGCAACCATCTGCGAGAAATGGTGGGAAATTCTTCACTTTTTGGACTTTATTTAAACTCCAAGACAAAACAGATAGAAGCATATACTCCAAGGAACCTTTTGTAGTGCTTGGTTTTCAATTCCAGCTGGTTCCCAAGACCTCAAATTTGTCCCAGCTGCAAAGCTCATATGACATGGTTATTAGCTTGATTGGTAGGCAAAACAAGAAAAGCCTGAGACAGATTAATGAAGTAAATTATGCTGTTGTAGAAACTAGTTTAACATACTTTGTGGGAAATAGAGACAACTGTGATGGGAAAAAACCTATACTTTTAAAATTCCTACCACACAACCCCCCAAATTCATTTTGAACTTTAATCCTATTTGAACCCATAATACATTTCGAAATAATAAAATCATTTTTCATTAGGAAAGGTGAACATGGGCAGGAATATTTTGGTCCTTTATCTGCTCCCTGCAGGTTGAGGAAAGGAATTTTTCATCTGTGTCCTTCAGGCAGTGACACGTTGAGGTGACCATGCTTTAGTGAGCTGGGAAGGGACTCACAAAGCATATTGTGATCCCCAAGGAAGTCAATGCCTGAAAAATGCTGGCCTTGCTCTGCTGTTTTGCAGTGATGGGAGGGATTTGATGGAACTGTTGCACTGTAAATCTTGTTTGTGGGCAAACAGGACACATACCTTGTATATCCAGCCAAGGATGTAGTGTTAGTACAATTGAAATCTTAATGATCTAATTCAAGATTCATTAGTAGTCTAGATGGAGTTTGATTTCTGCTTCACTCTAGGATTCATTTATGGTCATTTTTTATATGTTTACTGACATCTACATTTCTGTTTCCTTCACTGATCTGCAGCTCCACATGCCCTCTGAATTTACTACAGATGGTGCTTTTCACATATTTTAAATAGCATTTTTTTGTTCTCTGTTCCCTTAAAATCATTTTTTTCCATCTCTAGGTCTGCATTCCTTTAACTCAATATTGATGGGATGTTTATTGCCTGGGGGGTCTCTTATGCCCCAGATTTTACTGCCCCATGTGTGTACTCCTGCACACCTTGCCATGTCTCCACTTTTCAAGGCCTCCACTGTTGCACCAGGCCTATATTTCTCTACATTTTCTCATTGCATTACAGTCATTAAAAATCCCTTTTCACATGGAATTACTGCTTGTTACTGCTGCCTCTATAAAACTATGTTTATAGCTTACAAAGATAGCAAAAGTAAAACAGATTATCCATAGATAACTGGTCGTTTAGAGAAATTGCTGTCACAGCTAAACCAAGTAAAACAAAGCTGTGGGCAGGTCAAGAGAAGTTCAGACAGAGCAGCCCTGCCTACCTGAGCTCTGAGGTCCTGCAAACCCTGCAGGAAACTGCTGGCCTGTTACTAGCACAGAAAATACAAAAAAAACCCCAGTTCCTGAGCCTTCTTCCTGCTGTTTTACAATTTACCTGGGCCAAACTGCCAGTGTGGTTTCCCAAATTCCTTTTAAATCAGGTTTTTTGGTACACACACAGATTGTCTGCACACATTCCTCATACACCCAGTGCAGGAACTTCAAGGCTGCAGGCAATCAACACTACTTCTGTGTGGGAAATTTCAAAATTTAGAGGGAAGATGGATCAGGAAAAAAACCCCAAACCATTCAAGGCACTCTTTAGTTATTCCCAAATCAACCTAAAAACCCCACAACACAGTATTGCTTGCATGTGGTCTCTAGGTACAAGGTTGTTGATGTGAATGAGTAACATTTCCTCAGTGCTGTTGCCAGACAGGAGAATCCTGGAGCAGATTTCCCTCCTACTCTGTTGCTTTCTTGTTTTCCAAGTGGCTTTTTAAGAGATGCTGCTCCCCTGTGTTTGTATTTAACTGTCATCACCTGCCCACACAATGGATCTGCTTCATTTAGCAGGGAAAATATTCTTGCCCTGAATGGGGTAATTTTTGGGTGAAGGCCTGTCTGAATTGCTGCTCCCTGCTGTGCCCTCAGAACCAGAAAATGTCCAGATTTCAGATTTCAGAGGTAAGTTCTACAACCTCCTAAACTCAGCTCTGCCTCTTTCTCTCCACTCTCTGCATTTTTCCTTTGGCCTCTTTCCTCTGAACACTGTTAAGATGTTTTGTGTTCCAGAAGTACATGATATTCTATTAGACTGGAGTTAGGAATATACTCTTTAATTAAGAATTCCATAAAGCTCCTTGTTTCTAAGCAGAGAGAAAAATCACAGAATCATTAAAGTTGGAAAAGATCTCCAAGATGATCGTGTCCAATCTTCAAACACCATCATGTCAAATAAACCATGTTACAAAATGCCATCTCTACTTGGTTTTTGAACAATTCCAGGGATGGTGACTCCTTATTCTAATAAATACCTTAACAGATTGATTTTTTTGAAGGAAAAGTGGCTTAAATTAACACCTACAGTGGTCCCAGAGTACAATCTTTTCTCCCTGCACAAATCTCTTAAAGAAGAGGAGCAAAAAGCA
Organism: Calyptomena viridis; assembly: GCA_013390005.1. Taxonomy (NCBI): domain Eukaryota; kingdom Metazoa; phylum Chordata; class Aves; order Passeriformes; family Eurylaimidae; genus Calyptomena; species Calyptomena viridis. The sequence continues at coordinate 36,494 of WEIV01019295.1, read as the reverse complement.
GAGTTTTGTCACATTTCACACTCATGGATTTAGAAATGAGAGGGTTCTTTTGTACCTGGAATATTTTGCAACTTTGCAATGAGTTCATGTGTATCCAGAGTGTGTTTTTCTGTGGTTCTTCAAGAGAAAAAAAATACAGTTTTTTTAACCATGAATGCATCTTAATAAAAGTATGCCATCTGCAATAATTTATTCAGAATATTTTTGTTCTAATTAATGTCTAAAGTGTTGGGAAATATTTGCATAAGAAAATCTTTGTAGTTTTTGCTTCTTTAGAAATAAAATCACCCCTTCATGATGTAATAATTAGTGAGAAGTACAAAGTGGTCTAATACCCATTCTTCTGTATCAAACTGGCTTTCATTTTTAATCAGAAATGCTGCCATTCTTAGCTCTTGAATAATTACAATTTCCTTGAAGCTGCCTGGGGGATGTACTCAGCCCTGGGAGGAGGAAAACAGGTCACTTCTTTGTTCTCTTTTCAAAGGCCACACCCAAACCTTTGCACCCATCAGAGGAAAGGTGTTGAGAACCTCATCACATAAATGCAGCCACACTTTTCCCTGTGTTTTTGGCATTTGTGGCACATGTGGCTCTTGGCAGCCTCAGGAAACAGGATCATACTGGTCTGTATCATTGGCTACAAGTCGTAAATGCTTATTATTTTCGAAGACAACGTGATTTCCATATATTCCCTTAAGGCCAGCAGGTACCTGCAGGTTAAAAATCCCCACAGCTGGTCCCCAGTAACCACTGAGAGAGTTTGTGCCCACCACAATGGGTTTATCTCCTTGGAATGTTTGGTAGCTGAGTTTCTTACCCATGACTCCCAAAAACATTCCACCCTCTTTTGCTTGTAAGCACTGAAGGCACAGGGGCAAAAGGAGGAAAAAGAGTTCAGTGTTCAGCTTCATTATTCTTGGCTCCAAATGAAAACCAGCACGTTGATATTGCAGGTGGTTTTTATGGAAAGTGCAGGTGGGCTTTTAATACAGTTTCTTCTTACTTTGACTTTTATCAGTGAATGGTTTGGGTTGGAAGAGACCTTAAAGACCATCTTATTCCACCCCCTGCCCTGGGCAGGGACACCTCCCACTATCCCAGGTGGCTCCAACCTGGCCTTGGACACTTCCAGGGATGGGGCAGCCACAGCTTCTCTGGGCACCCTGTGCCAGGGCCTCCCACCCTCACAGGGAAAAAGTTCTCTCTAATATCTAATTTAAACCTGCTCTCTTTCAGTCTAAAGCCATTCCCTCTTATCCTGTCACTCCAGGCCCTTGTCCAAAGTCCCTCTGCAGCTCTTGTACCCCCTTTAGGCTCTGGAATGAGCTCCAAGGTCTGCCCAGACCCTTCTTTTCTCTAGGCTGAACAGCCCTTTAACCTTTTCACATGCTGTTGACATCCTGCAAGAGGGGAAGTTCTGCACAGGGGAATTATCAGAGCTACTGTTTGGAGTGTGAATTAGTCCCATGTTTTCCAGCTTTACTATTTTCAGGGCCAAATGACTTATCTGAAATGGGTTTGGTGCCTCTAAATACCCTACAAATAAATACCCTATGTATTTTAACCCCTTCAGGTTCTGACCTGGACAGAAAGTATTTACATAAAAACCTCCCCTTCCATACATGCTCCAAACTTTATCTCTAGGTACCTGCTGTCTAAAAATTGTGTCATTTTATCACCCCCATTTTCTTTCTAAAGGCTATTGAGTACTTTGCAAAGGTTTTGCAAGGGTTCTGTCCCCTTTGGAAATTCTGACTGGTTGTGATGATACAGAGAGCTGTTGGGATAGAGATGGTAAGAGACAGAAGTGGAAGCCTCAGCCAGCAGAATGAAAAATCTGTATTTTATTGTGACTTAACCTTTCTGAGTTGATCCATTTTTATTTCATGTAGGCATTTTCCATTTAAACCTTCTACCTCCCAAATGTTAGGAGCTATAACTGATGTCTGGGGATATATTATGTGATGTCTGCCTTTCTTCACTGCCAGTTCTCTCAAGAATTTCTTGTATATATATGTCTTAGCTAATATAAATCTGAAGCCCCATGTTTCCTGTTACTTTTAGCTTTGTATGGAAGTTTATACCAGCTGAATTTTGTCCCCCACACTTTTTGGTTTAAAGAATGGCCAGGCAAGTCTGGTACTGACAGACTAAGGCTCCTCACTGTTGCCAGGGTGCAGACAGAGTGTCCAGGCTGGATTTCTTATTTTTCTTGATTTAACATATAATACTTCTTAGCAACTTTGCTCCTGAAACAAATCTGAATAAGTTATTTCTAATGTACTCTTTCTATTAAGCAGAACTCCATCCCAAATACAGATAATCTTGGACTCTAAAAAGGGAGCTTCACTTGTTGTCTTTCAGCTCTGGAAAAGCTTTCTTTAGCCTGCTAAGTGTTTCTAATGACCACATAATGTTTCTTTGAGTATAATCTCTCATGTGTCCCAAGGCAATCTGGCTCAACGTTCAGCAGCAAAACAAATTTAACATGTTAAAATCAGGGCCTAATCAGGTGTACCTGGTGTGTGACAGACTGTAAAACATACTACACATCACAGTAATGTTTTTAGCATGTGTTAATGGGCAGTGAGCTTTAGTTGCTTGTTTGCTGGAAGGACAGCATGCTGTTAATTTATTTATCATAGCTTGGTTGTCAGTTCTGGTATGAATCCATTCTTTGCATCTGTTTCTCAGCTACCTAAAAGCAAAGCATTATCTGTCTTAAAAATTAAGATACCTCCAGGTGCTGCCAAGACTCTTCATGTCGTATTTTTCACAGAGGGAATGGATAGAGTGATAACACCAGGTTTTGGTGTCAAGAGAGGTATTATGGCTGTTATCTAATCAATAAGACCATTTATAAGTCAGCTTTGCTGGAGGAGGATGACATTATTCAAACAGACATGCTGCACTGCTCTTTCCTTTAGCAAAATGCCTATTGCAGTTTCTAAAGCAATTTTATTTTGCATGGCCTGTGTAAAATAATCAGGCTGTAGAGTCACTATTAATTGCTGAATTTAGGGGCCAGGTGTTGATGCCTTTTTGATAAAATCTACTATGCAGCTTTAGTGGGTAAATAGCTGCTTTTGCAGAAAAAGCTGATGCTCCTTTCAGAATGATGGGAGGAAAAAGGAGCTAATTTGAGTTGAGTCATCACAGCCATCAGCAATGTCTCTAGAAAGCACATGTTACCTTGAATGTGGGAGGTGTGCAGTAATATTGGGTATTTACTACATGCAGTTGACATAAATCCTATGGATTTTACAAGATTTATTGGGGAGGTGTATGTGTAAAGATAATTTCATGTCTGTAAATTGCAAAATTCAAAGTTCTGGGGAAGACTCCTGTGAAGGACAACACAGGAAGCTGGATCTGGTGGGACCCATTTTAATAGATGTTGTTCTTTTCCTTTTCCATTGGGATGCAGTCTTCCAGGATGTGCAGTCACTGAGTGATTCCCATCTCTGCTTCCCTGCTATGTCTGCAGTCCAGGGAACATTGTTCTGGAGCCAAATCTAAAGAAGATAGTGGGTTTAATTCCTGGCCTACATCAAATGTTGAATTCAGGTGAGGGTTTGTTGTTAAGGTGAGTTTTCTTGGGGAATTTGATGCACTGTCTGATGGGCCAACAAGGAGCTACTGCCCAGGAACTTGTCTGCAGCTGCTTGTTGGACAACTTGAGCTTTTCAGTCCCTCTTATTTGCCAGCTGAGCTGCTCATCTGGGCACTCCCTGACATATCTGAATCAAAATAAGACCTGAAGCTTTAGACAGCTTAGATCAGGCTTATGAACACACTGCTCATGCAGCCCAGCAGCACATCCCAGCTTGGGGAAGGGTGGCTGCACCCAGTCACAGCTGCTTTTCCTGGCTCTTGGGAGCAGATGCTGAACTCTCCTGGGTGCTAGAAGAGAGCTGCAGATGGGGAGGTGGATTCTCCTCTGGTTTGCCTTATAGCTTTGGGCCAGAGGTTACACCACTGTAACAGGGAGGTCATCCAGCTCTGGGCCTGTTTTGAGGGGCTGTAGGTTAACACACCTCATAGAGGCATAGGAGGAATTACTGGGAGCTTGTGAGGAGCAACTTGCAGTCAAAATGTCACCTAAACCTGTCCTGGCACAGACAGGGATGTCACCCTGCCTTGGGAGTGCACTGGTCACTGCCATACTTTGGGCCATTCAGAGCAGAAACAAATAGATAACTAGAGATTGGTGAATGAACCTTTTGCCCTGCCTTGAAAACCAAGGTAAAACTCAATATTTCTGAGTGTGGCTTTGTGTTTGTGTAGTGTTTAAAGGAATGGGAGCTTGGCCTACCTGAGACCCTCAGGCTGCTCCAGTGACAGTGGGAAAAAATGATAAACTGCATTGAGCAGATACAGACAAGGGCCTTAGTAACTACAAGTGGTTGCAAAGTTAAAATTTTTTCCCCCTTTACAATTCAAGAGGACATTGCCAGGACCTGTGAGGGTGGCACAGGGGTCTGAGGGAGGTCTGAATGAGGTCAGTTTAAATGGGGAATGTTGTCCCCTGGGTCTGAGCTGAGCTGAGCCTGTGGTGGGATGCAGAGCTGTCCTGCAGACAGGAGCCACAGGCTGCTGGTCACCCAGCTGCCCAGCATATGCACTTACTAGGGACTTTAAGGAAAATGAATTCTCCTCCTCTTTTGTCTCCCCTTACTTACATCAGTCACTAAAAAATGTCCATGGCTTATTTGAAGACGTAGCCAGTTCTGGCATTTGTACTTACACTGACAAAATGCTGGTCCGTGCAGAGCATCGGAGGAACATTGTTCTGACAGCCCGTTGAGTTTTACATTTCCCAACTTTCCTGGTTAATGTAGCATGGGCTGTGGCCTGCTCCCTCCTCCTCTCACTCCCTGTGCTGACTCCAGGGCCCTGGGAGCTGCTGGCTGCTGGCACAAGTGCCCTGGGACCTCTCCTTGCAGCTGGGAGCACCCAGCACGGGAAAGGATTTGGGTTATTTTTGACTCTGCTTTGCCACAGGAATTCTGATTGTGGCAGCATACAGGGTTAGAGAGGGAAAAGTGGCCTTTGCAGGAATGGTGCTACCAAGTGATGCTGAAAAACACATGAGGGTGAGTTCCTGGTGCAGATCAGGGCTCTCCAAAGGGACAGTGCTTTGGCAGCACTGTGGTGGTGCCACAGCATTCTCTTTTTTGCATCTTTATATTAATATAAGCTGTTAATGAGGCTACTCCTATAGCAATAATTTATCTCAGAAGATTTCAGTTTGTTTCCTGAAAAACCATCAGTAAATAAAAATAACTCCCATTCACTAGTCCCAGTTTCATAATCTTGTTGAAATGAGTTTTATAAGATAAAGAAAATCAAAGCAGAATGTGGAAATATAAAATAAGCATGGCAGAAACCCTTGGAGAAGCCTGTGACAGACAAAGGAAAAGGATGAGCTGAAAACACATACCATAAAATATTGAATGTTAAGTAATAGAGTATGTAAAGAATGAGCTTCTGAGGTATTTGGGCAAGTTTTTTTGTGAAAATGAGAAGCTTAAAATCAACACTTAGTGTTTCATCCTGACAGTTGTATAACTTTGAGTGACGGAACTGAGCACAATTCCCCTTCTCCAGCAGCAAAAACCAGTAGGTGCTGTTTGTCTGTGCCTCCTGCTGACCCTTCAATGATCCTCCTGCAGACCTTGCCCATAACTAAGTTATAACAGAGACAACTGAGTTGTACAAGAGCAAATCTTCCTTCTCTGGCTTGTTCCCAGCTTCCTCTTCCCTATTTCAGATGGGCTGTTGGAGCTGGTGGATCACTGGGAGCAGCTGTTGGAAGCTCAGTGCCTTCAGTGGGAAGTGGACTGGAATGAGGGACTCATCTGCTCCAAGTACTGTGGGTGGATTGAGGCAGAGTAGGTTTTAACCCAAATCCAAGTCTAATTTTGAGGTTTTGAAGCAGATCCTGACAGGCAAGTTCTGTCACGTTACAGCAGGAGGAACCAGGCTGGGAAAGGTCACCCTGATCCCCCCAGACCCAAGTTGGGTCTGGGGAAAGAGCAGCACTAAAGGTCATGTGCTGCTGCTGTGTGACAGCTGGGAAAGAGCAGGTTAAAAACTGCCCAGCTCTGTCACTTTTAGGCAAAGCTAGTTGCCTACAGTGTGAGGTGGTGTTTCTCTCCAGTGTTTTGATTAATTATTTTGATCATTCATTCAGTAAAGTGTTTTCAGTGCGATGCAGTGAACTGAAATGGCCTAGAAATAATTCCCTAACACACCCTGATGCTCTGGTTTATATTCAGCGAGAGATTTATTGTTTAACTCACAGGAGATCTTCCTCAAAACACCCCTCTGTCATTCCCAAAGAGCTGGTTCCATTCCTGCAACACCAGACAGCTCTACATCCACCAGGATAGAAATGAAATAAAGGTAATATTTAGTAGCTTCCTCCTTCAGAACTTGAGTGTGCTGGGACAGAAATTCTGCCTGTGGAGCTCCAGAGGAGCCCCGTGGGACAGTGCCCAGAGGCACAGTCCTGGCAGCAGGAACTGCAGCAGTTTTTCAGGACTCAGCCCTGGCACAGCAGCACCTCAGGCACTGCCAGGCTCTGCTGCTGCCCTGAGCAGGGGGTGAGGGCCTGGCTGTGCTGCCTGTAGGTCATTATTGACTCTCTGAGGGGATGGCTTTCCACCCACAGGGAGCACTGGGATGCAAAGGCAGCTGTGTGTTTGCATGTGACCAGTAAATGATAGTGCCAGTGGGGTATGGAAAACTTTTTTTCTAGACTAAAACTAGACTATCAGGCTTTTTATTTTATATTAAACATTTTCAGACATTTCCAGGTTGCTTTAGAATAATTATAACAAAGAGAAATTGCATGATGTAAGGGAATAAGGCAGTGACTTGTTCCATCGAGTTTTATTCCCCTTCCAGCACCAGTTTGGTGAAGTGTAGAGGAAACTCCAGACTCACATTTAACATGGACATTTTGGCTATTTTCTACCCACTGTTACTTTGTTTATAATCACCTCTCAGCTACTTATACCCAAAGGCACATCAGGCAGCTATTCCAATCTGACTGAAGCACCACTGCTGGCAAAACACATTAGGATTTGTCCTTGTGACAGCTCCTGATCCATCCTGTCCTTCTCTTAGGCACTGTTGGACACATTTAGCACCAGCATGTACTTATGACTCACAAATAACTCACAGGATTACTTCAGCCTGTTTGATATTCAAAAGTAATAACTGAATATTTCTCACTGAGTTTAATGTGAGACCATTTACAAACCCGGGGAAAAATAATCAGATATTAAGTTGCATAATCATAGAATCATGGAAGCACTGACTGCTTTGGGTTGGAAGGGACCTTAAAGCCCATCCAGTCCTGCTCCTTGCCTCATGGGCAGGGACACCTCCCACTATCCCAGGCAGCTCCAACCTGGCCTTGGACACTTCCAGGGATGGGGCAGCCACAGCTTCTCTGGGCACCCTGTGCCAGGGCCTCCCCACCCTCACAGCCAAGAATTTCTCCCTAATATCTAATTTAAACCTGCTCCCTGTCAGTGTGAGCCCATTCCCCCCCTTGTCACTACAGGGACCGCTTACAACAGTGTAAGTAAATTCTTTTCCAACAATTCATACATTTTTAAAATAGGGACAAGTCTTCAATGAATGCACTGGTATTGTGCGTGGTCAGAAGAAAAGAACAAACCTCAGCAATACAACTGTAAAAATTAATTGGATTTCTGTGAAAACAGGAAAAATGCCCATTGTCCATCAATTATCTGCAGGAAAGATTGGTGCAGAGGCAGGAATGAGAAGTGTAGAGAATGAGAAGGCAACGTGTAGAGGCAGGAATGAGAAGTGGCAATACTGACATTAGCTTCTTAAGACCAGGGCTCTGTGGAGGGACTCATTTTATGGTTCGCTTTAGGTCATTTAATTCCCTTTTGTGCTTTGATGGATTGATTTATTGGTTTAACTTCATAGGAAGAAGAGAGGAAGTCAGGCAGATTTAGACTGGGGGAAAAACCAGGAAAACTTGTATGTGGGTAAACCCCTCCCTCCCACCTAGCTCTTCTCAGCTTTATTTTAAATGTCCTGAGCAGTGTGAGAAGCTGGGAAAGAAGGATGGGGCGGGGGAGTAAAAGACCTTTTAGAATCTAAATCCTGGTGCCTTCCTTCCTGCCCTGATGAAGGAGAGTGAAACTGGGTAATTGTGGTGCTTTGGCAGAGTCACAAACTCTGTCTGGCAGCTGCTGCAGCTCACACTTGGCTTTGAGTCGTTCCATTCAGGTTCCCGGGAAATAAGGAATTTGTGTTGCTGTTTCCTCATCATTTCTGGCTGTGGATGTTTGCAGGCAGCTGCACACTGGCTCACAGACTCCTCTTCATGAGAAGGAAGTGACTCCATCCTGAAGTGGAAGGGATCAAGACATGAATGTCCGAATGCTTTAGTGCAGCCCCTTTTCCCTGCTCCCTGCTGGGTTCAGTGGAGCTGCCACATGAGGTTATGCCCGTGGAGGAGTGTTGGCACTCACTGCCAGGCCATGAGCTCGCCTGCACAGCCCTGCCTTTGGGTTACAGCCCCTGAGAGCCAGCCAACAGTGAGAGCTGAGCAATTGTAATAGTTAATTGTAATGCTATTGTGGCCTGAGCAGAACAAAACAGAAATCATCAGGCTTAAAACAAACAAAAAACCCCCAAAAGCAACACAGTGTTATTTTAGAATAAAAGCACATGTAGCTGAACTAATACTCCTGACGAGCAAGGACATGGATTTCTCCCAGGGCATCCTGCAGTCCTGGAGGGGAGAAGTGACCTTATTTGCATTTTTCTTGTTCAGTTGCTGTTGGGATTTCTGCAACATGGCAAGACAAAATTCCTCCAGGAGAACATGGAAATATCACAGCACTAACACAAAATCCTTCAAGCAGGTTCCTTCCCCTCAGCCCCCCTGGCCCACCCACCTCTAAAGCCGTGACCCTCAGCCTTGTCCTTACAGCCACACACCTAATGCCCGTGGCCCAACCCTGACACACGGCTCACATTTTCCTCTGGATTTCAAAGGCCTGGAAGTTGCTCCTTCCCCCACTTCCAGACCCATCTGTGATGTCCCCTCCCTGCC